>JAQIVZ010003224.1:0-15222 GCA_034700945.1 Arrhopalites spinosus
TAATCACTACCAATTATGCGCTTGCTCTTAATTTAATTTTTGACACCAAGATCATAATTATTGGCTTTGATCCCAAGTTGAAAGTATCTTTGGAAAATGTGTCTACTTTTCCACTCAATTCTGTCTGGAAACGGGCCCCTTAATGAAATATTGAACTGCATTATTCAAATTGATGTTATACGAACCTGTCTGTCCCGTTAAAATCGGAGTAAGAGCCTAACAATCAATCAGTTTGTACTATAATACTTAGTATTATATAATTTATTAAATTTAATGATGTACTTTAAGATTTTAATTTTCGATTAATTAGTTTAAATTGTACCTGTGGTGTACCGTCACCAACAATATTGTATCCGGTCAAAACGATTGGCTTCAATTCCTCTCGAATATAATCCCTATGAAGCAAGTAAATTCTGTTAAGATTTTACAATTGAGTATAAACCATTTATATAAACTTACATCCTCTTCCAACGCACCTTCTCAGTTTTATACTGGCGATATTTAATTGAATTTATGTTAATAATACAATTTCATTCATACCATGAAAGGGGTAGTTTCCGTGTAAACATCATACGGGAAATAGAGTCTTGACCCCAAATCAAAACATTTAATGGATCATGTTTACGCTGAGTTTGTGAATTGACCTGTTCTTGCGGGGTCACCGACAAGCCATCACGAGGAGCTGCTAAGTATGACTTCCATCTAATAAAGTACATGAACATTACAATATTCTTATTACATATGAAACGCTTCGATTGTTGAAAAATAAAATGAAATACTTACTCTTTTCCCTCTTGGCCAGTACATTTCACTGCAAATACAAAAATACAGATTTTCATACACTTGACATTTGAAAACTGAAAATTAAAAAAAAATATTTTTACCTTCTACATAGTCCGTATTGACAAAGGTGTACTTTTCATTGTCACTGATGGTCACAATTTTCCCTGGTACTGTGTGGTATTCATCCAGTCGGAGGAGCTCTACAACAAAATTAGACAGTTTATTAAAGTTTTCATAATACATATTAGAGAAAGTATTCTATGTGTGTACCAGTAAAACGACACCTGATGGGACCATAAAAAGTTTTTGCTTCCGGCGTAACACTTGCAGTCGATTTTTCAGTGATGACCCAGTCATTTCCGTCCTTGTCACACTCCAAGGGTGGTACATCGAAAAAGAACTTTTCTATTTCAAAATAAATAAATAATGGCATTTAATCAAGTTGCTTCACAATTTGTCTTGAATTTTCATCAAAAAAATATTAATATTGTTGAGAAATATAACTTACCAATATCCGGATTAAACATTGACAAGACTGGATGTTGACAGACGAGGCCTTGAACATGTTCCTTAGCATCCTCCTGCATATTATTGTAGTTGTGATGATGACGTGATCCAGTGGACTTGACCTCACTGGGGATTATTTGCATTGTGGGTAATTTATTAGAGAAATTGGAGTTTGAACGGTACCACAGATTAACGAGGAGAAAGAATACAAAACAAATTGACAAAAGTAAGAGCATAGTCGCTCTCCGATTGATTTTAACAGTCTTCATCCTCCTTGAATTTAAAATAAATAACTAGACTAGAGTCCACCTTTGTAATCCAAGAGAAAAGGAACAATTTTCACAGAGAACATGACCCTGTGTCATTTAGTTTAAAAACAAAAAGTTTCTCATCCAAATGGTAATTGTTGCAGGATCCGATATACTTGCTTGAGTCTTGTAAAGGTTGCATTGATGGGTAACATAAATAATAATACTTTGAGCCGCTCTGATCACTCACTAATCAACCTCGTACATTATAATTAACGTTCAAAATCATACACGAAAAAGGCTGAACCAACAAGTCGTCGTCTTGACTGGAATCTAGAGAGAGAGACAAAAAAACACAGAATACATTAAGATGTAGTGCACAAATAAACACATAAATTAAACTCCTTTAAAGCTAAACTACAGTCATGTAAATTCATTATTGAATTCGTTTAAACTACAATTTGGGTCTTTTTACAATTTTAAACACCGTGGAAGCCTTCCACTGGAAGGGTCACTGTCAATTTCCTGGCGTCTTAAAGAAACAACCCATTTTATTCAAACACACACACACACATTTATTGTTTAATATTTCTTTTATACTTCCCTTTTCGTATTTAACTACTTTGGAAATCAGATCCTATACAAAACAGCTATTTTGATGAAATTAAGCTGAAATTTTAATGAGAAAATAAAAAAATTAAAAAATTCACGCTTTCTAATTTCGTGCCTTATAGCTTCCGCCATAGAGTGTGAACAACTGAAGATGAATCACTGAACAAAATGAACAATAATTATTAATTGAAACTCAAACTGTCTGCTGATTTTATGAGAAAATAATAATATTACATCTCCTTCCAATTCCAATTGTGGTTAAGATTAAATTAAAGACTTTCCTGTATGCACTCTACGGTTACACTTATGTACACAAAATGTAGAGACAATACAAACAAAACGAGGTTAAAAATCACAATAGTGTGGAATGTTTTGTCCTTACATTTAAAGTGCCTCTATATTAAATGACTATTCTCCCATTGGTTAAATAGTTGAATATTTACATTGCACTGAAAGCCAAGAAAAACTTTTTTTTCCTCCACACAACCACCTAAAAAGACGTCCGGTCAAGTTGTAAAAACAAAAACTTTTTGTGGACTAAAGTACTGAGAGATGAACTGAGCAAATGCTAGTGATTGAAGGTTCAACTTTATCGTTGTGGAAGTTGGAGTTGGTTGTCGAGAAAACCAAAGTCCCTGCCCATAATATTACTCCATTAGAAAAAGAAACTGTAGATAAAGTACATTGGACACGGTAATAAAGTTTGTAACTCTAGTCTAACAATTCCTCTAAACATATAACAGCGTTCAAACAGAAAATAATCACAAATAGATTTTTAATTTCTAGTCTTGTGAGTTTAAATGCACACAGACACAGACAGAGAGGTTTGGATAGTAAAAACATTTATCCGAATATAAGCTCTTATTATTACGACAGTTCCAGCCGATAGAAATGGTCTGACGTGACCGGATCCACAAGAAAGGAAAAAAAGAGTTCACAAAGATAAAAATGTCAAATTACATTTATAGGTGTACATATGTACTAGTATGTATGTAATGTAGAGAATTTGAGATAAAAATTAAGAGTCCCAATAATATTCCCCTTTGAGATCAATGGCGAAAGTATCCATGAATTTTTGCTCAAAAAAATTTTCCACTCCAATATTTGTGTTTAGGCCGTCAATATGTGTACAATTCTAACTCCCCTTTATATTGCATGATCTCTACGGTCTACAGAGTTGTACAATATTTTGGACAGTAAAGTTATATCCTCATAAAATATTAAACATGCAAAAGGGATATGTTTAATAATATACAATGTTTACCCACAATGTTACTATCATGGTACTTTACTATTGTTTTCTTTTCCATTCCCTCATGAAGTAATCAATGAAAATTCTCTCTTTTTTTTCTGTATTGCTCTTGTGTCGATAATATTGGAAATTTCTACTTATATAATATTAGTATAGGAAATTATAGAAAATAGAAAAACTTTTTAAACCCTGTTGCTTGTGAAAATAAAAAAGTTGAAAAAAAATTAGTTATAATTCATGACATGCAATCCTTTCCTGACCACAAACTTTTTCTGCATTTTGACCCATTACCTTGTGTCCATAAGAGTACATCTTGACGTAACTTCCTAATAATATCCTATGAAAAGTCCATTAAATAATTCACCAGTCCACTAAAGTGTACACCAGTCACTTGACAAAATATTTGTTTCAACTCTCCTCAAAATTATACACGTGCACAAAGGTTGCTGTTAATATTTTCACTCAATTATTATTTGGTGTAAGTCATAAGTAGCCACATGGAATTTCTCCCCACAAAAACTGTTGAAATAAACTGTCAATGGTAAATGAAGACTGACTAATATAAAATAGTTTTTTTTCTTCCTTTTTGATGTTCACTTTATTCCAAATTAATTGCAATAAGACATCTCAAAAGTGTCCGGTCAGACGGACAACAGGTGTTCCATTGAAAAACTTACGACATGATCCCGTCACTCCATGTAGAATAATATTGTTAATGGGGTCCTGCGTCTGCACAGAAAAGTAAAATAATCACCAGCAAAAAAAGAGAGTATGATAAGTATTATTTTGACCGGAGATAAAGAGAGATAAGAAACTTTTTTTTTATTTGTAATAGTCCTACGTGTAGGTTACTCTTCATTTTGTATTTTTATAGCTCGTCATTTTTCTGTTTCAAAAATAACTTGTCTATATTTGGGAGAAACTTAAATATTTTATATGGCACCCACTACGTTTCCTATGATGAGGTAAGGTCCACCAGCACCAGCTGTATTCTACACTAACAAGGGGAGAGGAGTGCGTATACTTTTTTTAGATATGAAAAATAATTGAA
Organism: Arrhopalites spinosus; assembly: GCA_034700945.1. Taxonomy (NCBI): domain Eukaryota; kingdom Metazoa; phylum Arthropoda; class Collembola; order Symphypleona; family Arrhopalitidae; genus Arrhopalites; species Arrhopalites spinosus. Next base: position 4,454 of record JAQIVZ010003224.1, read on the forward strand.
CAAAGAGGAACGGCTATAAATATTTTTGATAAAGACAATAGAAAAGAGAAGAGGGAAGGGGGTTCTATAAGAAAAACATTAATTAAATGAGAAATGGTAATAAATAGCTCACTGTATTGATTTTGTGTGGTTGTGTGGTTTTTTTGTGCAAAATTAATCCCACATAACTGACTGAGAGATGGGATATATACTCGTAGGACAGCCCAAAAAAACTGTAAATAATTTAGTCATGTGACTATATAGGTAAATATAGAAAGACCTTTTAATCGACGTTTCAATTTGACTTTGTGTGTAGTCATACCTCCAAAGACTCTCCTTGATTTCTTCTCTATCGATACAATACTCTTGACAATATAAAACACGAAACAGTTTTAAAGGTCCATGTAAAAACAAAAAATATATTCTACTGATGGAATTTTCAAGCCCAAAAAATTGTTGCTGTGAAGAGTGTACAGTGTTTAGTCAACCATGAGATATTTTCATGTAAAGTCTATTTGCTATTCTACCCCATGATGATAGTCCATGTACATATATTATACATACGAGGGAACTGGGAAGGAAGGAACAAAGAGTAAACTGTCTTATACATATCATAATCAAAATTCAGACACACGTGACCATTCAACATGGTACATGCACATATAGTCATAATTATTGCTCATGAAATTTTGATACTAAATTATGTCAAATTTGCATATTATTCCCAACTTGTGTGTGTGTATCATAGATCATTTGTTTTGTTATTTTTAATGTTGAAGAGAACGATAGACGAGCTCCTTCTTCATATTGTTACATAGACTAATAGGTGTACTGTAAACAATGAGGGAAAAGTGTTCATTATTTATTTACTATGTAACTATTCTCTCCTATCATCACAGTCATAAATATAGACAATGCCAGGGGTTTTTTATTACGAGTATACATAGGTACTTTTGTATGTAACTTGCTATTTTAAGTATTTGATGATATTTTACATGTTAGTTTTGTCAGGGAGTATTTCATTACAAGATATATATATATATATATATATGAATTTCCCCTTTTCTTGGAATGACATTATGACTTTAATAATTTCATTGTGTAGCCTGTAAAGTTATGTGGCAATATAATGCGAGATTATTTTTCTATTAGTGTCTAGCAAATTGTGTCTCTAATGTCTGTATGTACATATGAGTCTTTCCTTCCTGTATGAATAACAAGTGGTAAAGTGACTGAATTATTCATCATTTCATTTGACTTGGTAGTACATTTTGATGATGATCTGTCTATATCATAATTTTCTACATTAGAGAATATAAGTCTAGTAAATAAAGTGGGGGAATTGATGACTAATCTAATGTATTTACTGATAGACTATCAGTGATAGTCAAACTTGAAGGGCACAATGTTTTTGTGTCTGCGTCCCCTGGTCATAAAATGTATTTTATGTACTTGTATTCAGTCATGGAAATTTAATTATGTCAAGCCATCAACTGTATTAAAATTAAATTAAATTAATTTCCTTTCCAGTTTTCTTCCAGACATTTGGTCTGGGGACAAGACGATATAAAAGACTTTTTACAATAATTAATTTTATACAGCAAGTACGCTTGTTCAGTCATGTTTTATGACTTTTCCTTCTACAAATGCCATGACCATTTTTATGAGAGTATAACCCTTGACCTTTACGAAAATGAGACAATTGAGTCAATTTACTTTTGTTTTCGCGTCTTTTTTCATGTTACAGCAAAATTTTGCGTGTGTAGACGTCCCTGCTTCATGTGTCAAATTTAAAAATCCGAAAATTGTAAAAAAATAAAAAAAATAAAAATCTCTTTCTGTTTAGATTAATAATTATTTAGAAATAAATTCTGTATATCTTTCAACACAAATGGAAATTGGAGATGAAGTGACGGTGACAGACTTTCCACTGGATCATCATTACCATGATTATTCAGATCATTCCTACATTTCTACTAGAGCTGAAAATTCTCTCCCAGAATTTCATGAATTGTTTGATTTCGGTTCAGACTATCCTGCATTTTCATTTGATCTTCAAGAACAAGTTATTGAGAGTAGTAAAAGTGAAGGAATCATCATTAATGATGTGGCGCAAATTGATCCTAATCAAAGTCATATATGGATATATCCTGGAGATAATTATGGAGAGTCAGGTTTTGGAAACTATGAAGAGGATGATAATAATTCAAGTGGATCAGAGCAGGACAAGTTGAGGAATTCTACAAGTGTCAACAACTATAATAAGAATGGAGCAAGTCGACAATTAAGTACTCATCATACAGGACCATTTCCTCATTCTTTTATTTCAATGGCCGGTGATCGTAGAATTCGATTTTGCTTGGGACTTCAAACAATTGTTACAAAAGTAATTTAATACTTCTATGTTATACATAAAATTATTATAAATTATAAGATAATCTTAATATTTTATATATTTACTATTTTGTATTTTCTTTCATAGATCAAGGCGCTAATGTGTCGTACTGGAGCCACAGCAGAATTTAAAGCAGAATTTGAGAATAATGTCTTTACATTGGATAATGCGGACAATATGTTGGCACTTCCATATCGATCTCAGAACAATAAGAAAACTACAGGTCAATGTAAGAATAGTAGTGTTCAAGTCGATGAGTCAATTACTTTGAGTAATCTTGGAGGACAAGATGATCATCTTTATGCAGCAACAATATTGACGCAGACTGAGTCTTCGTAAGTGTTCAATAATTTTTTTTGTTGAAAAAAATGCACACATAGTTTAGTTTGCATAAAAATTCTGAATTTAATTAATAATATTTTATAAATCATTTTTTATTTAGATCCGCAGTCAGAGATCACCAGTACAATGAAGTAACTACCACGTATTGTGCTGGAAAGAAGGGTACGAGTGAAAAAACTTATATTCCAACAAGGTATGCAAGAGAAAGATGGTTACGAAAGGGTGCTACAACTATTTATACAAAGGTATGGCTAATATTGATTTAAAATATTGTGTTTAATTTTTTTTTTTTTAAAGTCTTATTTCTTCCATGAATTTTATTTTAGATACAAAGACTGATAAACCGAACTGGAGCAAAGATGGCCTTGTCCATAAACTATCAGGGAATAATTATCACTCCACAAAACTACAAGGATTTAGAACAATTACTTGAGAAAGGTCGATCCAAGCTAAAAAAGTATAATACAGAGGTCATTGTCCAGAACAACAAGGATGATGGTGAAGGTATTTCTACCAGTTTTCATTACATTTCATTTAAATATTTTACTATAATTATCAGCTAGAATTAAACAGATTTTTTGACACAGTTAATAAATGACAACGTAATTTGTACAATTCAAAAGTATAGCATTACTAAAATTATTCCTGTTTTTTTTGCTTATTTTAGAAAATGGTTTGTCTACTGGGTTGAGACAAGGATCCAGCTCAACCGACAAGAGAGTAGAAACAGTAATGAAAGTTTCCTTCCCCTCAAATAAAGCAAAAAATAATTCCTTCAAAATTGAATTTTTAAAGTTGGATGGTATGGCACCAGTATCGACCGTTGACCAAACACTGTCAAATGTAGTCGAGTCTGACCATGACTATGACAATCAATCCTTTCAGAAAGAGAAACGAGCTAAAATTATCCCTAGTTCAAACTCAGCAGACCATATTAGTGATAATAGTTCTTCTTCTACACAATCTCACCACGGTCTTCATGAAACAATATTTTCTTCAATATCACCATCTCCCTCAATTTCGGATGGAGAGACTTCAGGTTTTGGTGGTTACTTTGCCTCACTTTTTTCCTCAAAGCCCAAAACATGTTCAACATTGCCTGTAGTCAAGTCGTCCCTGCACACCGCTGATGTCTCAACTAGTACGGATCCTTGTTGTGGAATTTGTGGAAATTCACAGATTTCTCTGTCACCAAAGGGGAAATTTCCAAATTGGATTCGTTGTGCACATACCCTTTGTCACTATCTAGTCCATCCGGCCTGCATTGGGTTTTTTATCACAAATTCTCAGCATCTTCAATTCCTTCCACCATACTTTTGTCCCACTCATCGGGAAGATGGATTCGGTTAAACTAATTATAATGACGCATTGTATTATTATTGTCTTATTTTTGCTCAAGAACTTTTGTATAGTTTTTCCATTTTAAGGAATTGTCAGGCTTCTTATTTAAATATGTACTACAAATTCTTTTAATTTAACATGTGCAGTAATGTATGTATAGTGTCAAACTCACTCAGGTTTAATGTAATGTGTTCTCAAATTTCTAACTTTTCAAGTACAATTATTATTTAATCATAATTTATTATATTGTTGATGTATTGTGCTACTTAATTATTGTACATTTCTATGTAATTTTACTCAAATTTTTACGTTTTTACAATTTTTGTACAATGATTGGGGGAATCATCAATGAGACAGACTTGAAATTAAAATATTTTTACATAGCAACTTTGACGTCTCGAATTCGTTTAAATGGCATCTCATTGCCAGTTGAAAATTCACAAAGAGGGGTAGAAAAACTGGCATCTTTATGAAATGGTATAATTCTACTCTTGATCAAAGTTGACCCTTCAACATGACGGCGAGGACCAAGAATCTTTTCATGCCAAACTGTATATGGCTCGTTATGACTTAGATTGAATTTTGCTTCCTATGTAATACAACAAAAAAAATAAGCTATTAAGTAATCCTTACCCTTCACAATTACGGATATAATGAATATGGCAAAAAAATCATACTGAATAGAAACTATCCGGTCTAGGATCACAAATTGTTCTACAAGGACATTTGTCTATTGGCTTGGTAGAGTCTCTCATACATTCTTGTTCTTCCAGTGTCTGAAAAAGAACCTCTGGCCCTATAAAATTCCTCCGGTCACGTTCTCTCTTACCTACAGAAGTTGTCATTTAGTTAAAATTATTATTCAAGATGTTTATGTATTCATGTGGAATACGCAGTACTTTTTTAGACGAGTTAAATAAATGTAACATTATATGACAATTATAGAATGACCTGGTAGATTAGGTTTAAAGTACGAGTACTTGACAAAGTCCTTGTTAATACTCTGGTCAATATAATCGTCACAACAATAGAGTTTATAGTCATAATTTGGGTAGCGTTTTGGTAAATTATCCAGATAGACTTGCCAACGATTATAAAATGTTTGTCTTCGCTCATTACATTTATTTGATAAACGACAATTGTAGCAATCTTGAAGTAATTTTAATTTCAAGTCAAAGGCTTTTGGTGTCACAGGTGGATCGTTTGGACGACAAACACAGCATGGATTTGTTACACATGATAGTGGAGGTCGTGGGTCAAATTGGTCCGGATCAGTTGTCAATGGATGAGGACGTCTCAGAGGAACATTATCCTTTCTTTTTTGTTCTGTCTTGACTATTTGAGTTTTGGTCCGCATACAGGGTCCCCATACTATATTGTACATATTTTTAACTGGTTTGTCTTACATATAAATGAATTTGTCTAGTAGATTTAGATAATTACTTTATGAAGAAATATGTCAAAAAATAAAATAATAATGTAAGAATCTTGTGCTATAAGCGCTGAATGCAATGTATTTCATAATGGCTTACATTACGAATAGAATTTGAATATTGATTATACAAATGCAAAACTCTAATGTTCCTATGGGCAACGACAAAATAATTACTGGCTAATGACCAGGTAAAAAATGGCACGTGCAAAGACTTTTGGGAGGTCAGTATAATTACATTCGAAATTTCGAAAATCAACTACACTTTTATTACTATTATTTTCTCTGAAAGCGGTCATAACACTAAACTCATCATAGTAGTCTGAGATGGAGATTTCAATATATGTTGAAACTCAAGAATTAACTTCATTTGATTCACCTTTTAAATGTAGTAACAGAGAAAAATGACTGGATAAATTGATAAATTGTGAATACATCTAAGTGGCTTTACTGAACCTTACATTCGTTATTCATAATAATTTATTATGATGATTACGAGTATAGATGACTGCGGGTAGACTTCAACTCCATCCTTTTACCACCATTTGAAAAAGTTGTGGTGATAGCTAAGAGTCCATTTTGTACAATGGCAAAAGTACTCATTGGACATGATGTCGTGCCATTCCTGCTTGGGTCGAGTATGATAGATTGGATCTCCAAAGTAGGTTCCAACTTCCCATCCGGGAACATCTTTCATAAGGTCTTCCTCTTCATCCCGATTCCTACGACATACCTTTAGATACCTACAAATACATAATAGAATAAAATCAGATTGAATTACCCTTATTGGCGTGAGTAAACTACACATGAAATTTAATTGAACACATTAAAAAGTCAAGTCAACTTACGCTCGATCCCGTTCTGCTGTTAGCAACGGCCTTATCGCAATATTACCACCATTTCTTTCGGTCTGCCATCGATAAATTTGTTTCCTAGACTTGCAGAAAACAAGGGCTCCACAAATTTGGCTTACGGTGATTACGGTAAAAAGTTGCCAGCCTGATAAAATAGCAATAAAAGTTTTATTATAATTTAAAACTCAATGTACTTGTTCACATGCAAAAATACATAGTGGGTCAAATGTATGAGTGTCTTACCCTTAAAATATTTTTTGGCTGGTACTCTCAGGTATTCTATTGGTGTATAACCACCAGGAGGAGGCAATTCCTGCAGCCGTTTAGTAGCTGTGGTCATTCTTGTCCAATTTACTATAATAAATCCATCATTTACCTAAATGGATTTATTTAGATTTGCAAACACAAACTAAACCCAGAACAACTCGGAAAAACTCGAAGTGAGTGCAGAACTAGGGAGGGAAAATAAATTCAAATGGCCCGTGAAGAAAAAACAAGAGAAGAGATGAAGAGAATATGCAGACAAATAAAAGCGTCGTAGTTAAATAACGATCAGGTTTATAATTTAATAATAATATCCCGATAGAAAGACAGGTGTTTATTATGATTAGGAATTGTCATAACTTGAATTCATCAAAATACTTTAGTTTTAAAAATAAACTATCGCCTCATTAAATTAGAGTCTGTGAATGTCTTTTGGGGAAAAATTGTGTTATATATTATTGAAACCATTATAAGCTCATTCGAGTCGAGTTCAATGAAGGAAATACAGAACATTATAACAAATATAAAGTTATAGTTACCTAATCATTCAACAATAATTAATCATACATGCTCCTCCTAATTACGATCAACACACTTATGCTCAAATAAATTGTATTATTAATAATAATTATTCTGGTTCGGCACACAGTTTAGCATCTTTCACTCGAAGAAGTTGCCGGAGAACATCACACTCCTTCTGATTCGAGTCCATGATGGACTGAAGACTTCTGGTCAACTGGACAATGGCCTTGTTTTTCTCATCCAGCATAAATTCATAGTCCAATGCTCCAATACTATTAGGTGCACTGGACGATGGCAAGTTTTCGGTACATGTAAAATTGTCGATGACAGAAATAGGCAACTCCTTTTCCTTTCCTTCAATTTGTTTTATGTATTCCTCGTGTTGACGAACAAGAGCGTCGTAGTGTTCCTCACACTTTTGTCTCAACTCGACCTCATCAGAATATTTGGTCTGCAACTGACTGTAAGCTAAATCTTTCTCTCGAGTAGAATCTTCAAAAATACTGTCCACTTTCTCGAACTTTGTCTTCCATGAATCGTCATTGTTTTTGAGTTGTTCTTCAAAATTTTGAGTCATTTGCTCTTGGACAGCAATTTGTTCCTCATCATTCTTTTGACGCAACTCTGTCTCCTCGGACAGCTTGGCTTTCAATTTATTAATTTCTTCATCTTTCTCTCGATTTAGTTGTTCATACATACAATTTACCTTCTCAAACTTTGCCATCCATGCATCATTCTGATTCTGGAGTTGTTCTTCAAATTTTCGAGTCTCTTGTTCCTTGAAAGCAAGTAGTTCCTCTTCATACTTTTGTCTCAACTGAGCCTCCAATTCACTGTATGATGCTTCTTTCTCTCGATGAGAATCTTCAAAAATATTCCCTACTTGCTCCCACTTGGCCTTCAATTCATCACTGTTCTTGGATAGTTCTTCAGATTTTCGAGTCATTTGTTCCTTCAGAGCAATTTGTTCCTCCTCACATTTTTGCCTCAACTTGGCCTCATCAGACAACTTGGCCTCCAAGTATGCTGCTGCTTCTGTCTCTCGATTAGAATCTTGAAAGATACTATCCACTTCATCAGTATTTGTCTTGAGTTGTTCTTTGAAATTTTGAGCTAATTCCTCCGTGACAGTAATTTTCTCCTCCTCCTTCTTTGGCGTTATTGGGGTGGTGTCATCATGACTACTGGAGACTTTGACTTCTGGAACAACAACTACATCCTCTGACTTGCGATTCTTTTCCAGTTCAGCTTGTACGAATAATTTTAAAGGCATAGACGGCCCTCCATCAGTCTGAACAAAGACAGTCAAAAGTATTCTATTTCAATAAAAAAAAATAATTCATGTTTTTAAGAATTTGTATAAAAGGCACACTTATCCGTGGTAAAAAAGGTAAAAAAAATAAATGCAGAAATTATGATTAAAAAAGATATTTACGGTCAATATATCGTACCTGTGTTTTCCATTTATTTCAAAGTCGACAGACTCAATCCGAGCAGTGAGATCTTGTCCCTCAATCATTCTTTTGACAATAGCAAGTTCTTCTTCTGGTTCATCTCCAGAAAATCCATACAGGGCACACAAAGATATCCCTTCGACAAATTTAGTCAGCTCCTTAGCACATAGTGTAATCTGTGTTGTAAAGAATATTTATTACTATTAACATGTGTACACTACATTTGTAAAGCATCGTATACTTTAACAATAAAATAATGACAATGTGAAAAGTTGACCCCTTACACTAGTTTTATCCAGAATTTCTGTATTGCCGTAGTCAACAAAGAATACTTTGACAGTGTCATTGATATTTTCCAGTACTCGTCCCCTGTACCATATATTGTCCTCACTATACAATGCCAAACAGGGTTTACCAGGAGCAATATCAAACGTCCCAGCTCTCAAGAAAGTCTACATGGAAAATTCATGTCATTAGAATACATCACAAACCAAGGTATTTTCTTTCATCTTTTATTCCAATCATTATACAACAAGAACATCATACGCAAGTTAATTAAACTAACAATAATGTTGTTTAGAAAAGTAACAAGATGAAATACCTCTGGAATAGTACTGACGACTTTTTGTACTTCATCAAGAACAGCGTTAGTCTCTAATCCACTCAGTTGAACATAGACGTCCGATGTAGTCTCAAATGATATTCCAAACACTTCGACTCGGTTTTTAACCCAATTGGTAAAGTCAGCTTTTGGAAAACCACCTGTTAAATCATGTTACATACAAATCAGAAACCATTATAAAGTTTGCAATATCAAGTTCTGAGTGTCCGATGCTAGTAGCATCATGCTACATACAAAAGCTGTACGATTATATATTATGTTTTGTATATTTAATACATTACCTGTAGTCGTCTCGATCATCTTCGGAGAGCCGAGGGTTAGGTAATTATGAATCTTCTCTTCTTGAGTCATATCACCGAAGAATCCAAAATTGAATTGACAATCAACTAAAGAGTAGACGTGAATAGCTGTAAAATCAAACGAATCGTCAGTTATGCAAATCACAAGCACACCGCTTTACCAATTCTAAATTTGAACAACTACAACCTCAAAATTACGAATGCCACATGCCCCTTCACTGAAATCAACGAAATTGTAGTAATTAACTCACCTTTTTTCAGTTTTTCGTGACGATTTCTCCGAATTTTCAAGCCGAGCAAAAACCGACCACTCTCAAAAAAACAGGATTTTTTTTGCCGGCGAGCCGCGAGCGGGAGGTTTGATTTTAATGTTATGCAAATTAATGCATAATCAACTTGAAATTAATTTTCCCCTTTATTTTTGTTCATAAATGCATACCAAATATTGGCAATTAATGTAGACTGGATTTAAGCATTTTAATTGTCCATAGTTGTACGGACGTCATATTAAAGTATTATGAAAGTTGCATAAATTCCATACGTACGGTTTTGGCTAATTGCAGCTCACTTTAATGTCTATTTTATCCTTGTAATTTCATGTTCCCGACGTATCTCGCTCTTTTTCATATTTGCATTTTAATTATTTGCATTTCCTCTGAAAGAGTTGTAATTTTCAAGGGATGAATACTTTTGTCATAACTCTGATTTCCTGTTCATTTAGAGTGAGGGGTATTAAGCGTACAGTTTAGCTGGAAATGTCAACGTAAATGTCATTTCCATTCAATGGCATTTTCCTGAAATATTCAAGCCATTTTAGTTTTTATTGAATGATGAGTCAAATTACTCATTCCAATGTTTTGATAGATAAAATACACTAATAAAAAACATGACTTTTGTACAGATTTCTTTTAGACCTTAGTTGGCAGTAATTTATGGGTGGAATTTTTAGCAGCACTATTTCCAATAGCGGTTGCACTAAAAATATTATTCAGCCACTATAAATATTTTTTCAGCACTAAATTAATTTTTCTAGCACTAAATTAATTGGTGGAGCACTAAATTATTTTTTTTCAGCCCAATTAACATGGGTGGTATTTTTCGTGGGATTATTTTTATTGAAAGCAGGTTTATCCGAGTTTTATTCTTTAAATCAACAGATTGTTATGCAAGTACAAAATAAGTTTACAAATGTGCAAAACATTTAATCCAATAAAAATTAAAATAATTATAATATTATACAAAAATTTAATCCATTTCTAAATCAG
>JAQIVZ010003225.1:0-15206 GCA_034700945.1 Arrhopalites spinosus
GTATGCCAAGTGTCATATTTTAATTAATTCCCGAACCCTGACTCTCTCCTCGTCAGTTGTTGTCCGCGTACAACTGAATCATAAAAATTATGAAGGACGTTGCTGTTAGCATAATCTGGAATAATTTTCAAATGAATTTTAAGATTAATGATTAAATAACGTAATCATTTTTCTGAATAAAAATTAATTTGAACAGTCTTACGGCGGGAATGAGGCGGAAATTTATGTCAAAAAAATTCCCCGAGTTTAGTCTCCACTCCCAATCAAAAATAAAGTTATTCATCTTCTCCAACTGAAAAAAAAATTTAAATATTCCCAATTTGAAAATTAATTAATAATTAATAACCACATTTATTAATTCTGTTAACTACAGTCTGCAGTTAAATTATTTCATGAATATTATTAATATTAACTTTCTGTACCATGATTATTATATTTTCATTGTAATGAGAATCGTCATAGCGCAAGCGCCGTATAATGTCAGCAGTCTTTGCATCCAGAGTTTCGTTTTCAGTCCATTTATCTAAAATGAAAATTAAATAGAATTAAATCTAAAACTAAATTAATCACAATTAAAATATTTAAAATACAAGTTTAACTTAAAATGGTGCGCTTCACTCCTCACCATGGATTCAAGAGTATGCCCAAAATGGCACGTGAAAAAGATCATCAGGGTCAAGTACACAACGCTAATGGACAAGAGGCTCAACATCCCAATCGGAAAAGATGCTCCGGCTTGACCAATGTACAGAATTTGAACCGTCAACATAAGGGCGCAGAATACCGCCAAAAAAGTCAAATTGATGGCGGGACCATTTGAATAGATACTGAAGGCTCTATTCAATGTCACAAAAGATGAAAATATTGCTTCTATTTGAATTTTCAAATCCTCCTGTGACCACTCTCGCTCCCGCCATCTTCCATTCATACCATAGGGACAGTCCAATTGGCGGGTTTTTTGTTTAAAATCCTCCATCTCATGTTCAACCTTTGTAACTCTAACTGTACACGGTGGCCCTAAAAGCTGCCCCAATTTTTCATCTAAAACAAAACTCGTCATATCGAGACATTGTGCCAGGCCAAGGCCAAGTGACACGACCAAGGCGGAGCTATAAAACGCGGACGCAGCAGTGGCCAAATGGGTCAGCGCAACCAAAATGGAATTTCAGGAGGCATGCGCGGTTCCAAAAATGGGAAAATTGGGCACCATGCTTCCGTCAATTAAATATTCCGCCACAACTGAAAAATCGAGGGCCTTGTAAATTCCAAGAAAAACCAACGTCCATACCAAAATCCTTCGCATTGACGTCACAACTTCTGTCTGGTTTTGGTTCTGGCATTGGCCCTGTGGGCTTAATATTATGGACATGACCTTTGACCTCATTCTCATCTGTCCCGCCAAGTAGTTCAACTTGGATTTTAATTTGTGAGTAATTTTAATTAACATAATTGTTTTACGACAATTGAGAATAGCAGAAAGTCTTAGAATGAAGTCAAAGGCTGAGAAAGAAGTCACGACCCCTAGAGTCAGAATTTGGGATGATAGGGTCATGGGTCCACTGACGACGCCATGGGGAGCCAACATAGAGTCCATATTGAGTGCCAATATTACCATGACTACAAAAATAGACAATGACGTGGGGAGGCTGAACCAAGAAAAGGTCAACTTGGTCAGCCTATAATTTTTTGTTTGAATTGTTGCGGGGAAGTAACCCGCCAAGAATGAAATTACACAAATTATTTTAGTCAACGACACCATATTTTAATATTTAAAAATAAATTGGCGCTGAATTTAAAATTTAAATTTGTACTCTGCACTCTCGTCTCTCACTTTGCTCCTGAGGTCCTGCGTATGAGATTCTCAAGTACAGAAATTCAATTGTGGTGTGCGTAAACTTGAAAAAGTGTTACGGGGAAAATCTTGAAAGGGCACAGGGCATAGAAATTTTTAATTAGAGCATCATCAAGTGCCCATAAACTGCCAACTGCCATAAAATCATCATACCATGACTATGCCAAATCCCTCTAACGTGACAGAGACCTGTGGACAATTTTAGGGTCAATTTAAATCTATTAGAGATATTAAGCGTCAGCAATTTAAAAGCCACATAGGAGGGGGGCTGAGGAAGGAGCCCCAAATAGCGAACATAAATGTTTCCAATTTTGTCATTTTGTCACTCAGGTTTGCAAATAGATTAAAAGTTAAATGCACAGTAATGTAACTTTCAGTAATTTTATTTACTATTATCATCAATCTCGTCCTCGTGACTTGAACACTTTTAATTGATGGAAATAATTAAAAAATAACTATTGTGAATCGCCATCTGTTCCATTCATTAGGAATGGAGTTCTGGATTCTGGTGTAAGCCCTTCAGGTTGTTTCAAAATAGGATTCTATGCCAACTTGACGAAAGACGAATTGAGCAAAAAAAAGTTTATTCCTCCCAATTCCCCCTGTGGCTATGAAAAGTTTCAAGAGCATGCTTATGTTTCAACCCTACAACAACAAAGTTGTTAGTATTTTTCATGCCATGTTGTGCATAAAATGAAAACCAAGACATGCGTACTGTATAATGAATAGTTTGTATTCGAACGCTGTTAATCCTCGAATCCAGCTTTCAATTTTGAAACTTCAAGTTAAAGCTCAAGTCTAAATAAATCCTCTAAATTCTTTGCTGATACATCCTCTGTAAATAGCGTCAGTCGTCAAATAGTCAACTTTATCCTACTGACAATTCCGACAATTCCTAGAATCCCTACTAATTATGTCAACTGTCAAATGTTAAATATAAATACCACAAATAATTATTATCAATCCGTCTCTTTAGGTTTAGGTAATTTTAATGGTCCACACAGTGTTGACTGTCTATTTTGTCCATCCGTCTGAAATGGACGGAGAAAATGGACAAAATGAATCTGAAAAAATGGACAAAATCATGTTTGACCTTTTTATAAAGGTCGATATATTTCATTTTCACTGATACTCCAAAAGACAAAGTTGCAGGTGACCTTTATAGCTTCAATTAGGCGCTTTGTCATATTTTTAGAAAACGTAGGGCCACTGCTACAGGTCACTTTATTGTAAAGATCAACCGGGAGGTCAATGAATTTTTCAGACAATATTGTCAGGTTGGACATATCAAAATGTGTCTAATTGCCCATTTTGAAACTGAACTTTCATTGATGAAGAAAAATAGAGGGGTTTTGAAGTTCATGTGCCCCTTCGACGTCGGCTTTACACCTACTTTTGTTCATTTTGGACATTTCGTCCATTTTGTCCGTTTTGTCCAGTGGATATCTAATTTCATTTTGGACGGACAAAATACCAACACTATAAGTCCACAATGTAAATTTAAAATCTTTCACACTAAGACAGTTGGAATTTCGGATTTTATGACTTATGATTTGCGACAAGTTACACACTTCAAAACGCCCTTTCCCTCTCCTTTCAACGGTCCGGCGTCCAAGTCCAACAATTCAAGCGGTTGTTCCTTTGAGTCTGACACTTTTGACAAATAAATGATTTATTACAAATCTGACCATGATTAAAAACTTCAAGTTTTGACAATTTACAATTTTCTATTTGATTTGTACCTTATGATTCAAATTTATACATAACTATTCACAAATTCACATATTCAAGTATAAAATCAAAAGAATCTATAATCAATAATCCCAGCCTCATAGATGACAAGTCAAGCGGTGAAAAAAATGAACTATAAAACCTTCAACATTTTTCATTTTTAATATTTTCAAAATTCCAGGTAATCCAAGTTATCATTATTCATAGCTAGTACATACTAGCTACTTACAATTATTACTGGTACAAAGACCAACTGACTTAATGTGACTTATTTTTTTTAAAAAAAATGACTAGACTTATAAAATTATATTTCATGATTGCTATAGCAGTCACAACCACTCAGCCTCAGCAGTACCACGTCTCAGGTACGTCATTCATATCAGATGAAGAATCAATAAATTATATTTTAAAGGAGCTAATTGCTCATCTAAGCCTCTAAAATTTCATTGTTTTGTCCTTCGGCTCATTGCTCCTTTAGGCGCCCAAATTCAAATCCCTCAAAATGAGACCCTGCCAGACTTACTCACAGCTTTCACACAAATAAGAGACCAACTCAATCAACTTGAGGCACTAGTTGCTTCCGAACTTGGTAAAAAAATAGAAAATCAAACATGGAATTCAAAATTCAATTTATTTTCAAATTTTCAAAAATCCAAAATTAAAATTCAACACTATAAATATTTTTTATTTTCTCTTCTATTGTTTCTCCAAACAATGGAAAATACTAGAACCTTTACGACCCAACAGCTGTGTCCATGTCCAAGACTTGGACGAAACAAAACACACAATTTATCCCTACGGCCCCTTGGGACAAGGCGTGAGTGTCTAGTGTGACTTTGACACTGATGGCGGGAACTGGACCATCATTCTGGACCCCTCACACAATTTTATTTAGACTGGTCTGACTATGAAGAAGGCTTTGGACCAGTTGACGGCAACTATTGGATTGGACTCAAGGTCATGCATGCCTTGACCTCTGCCTCTGGTCGAAATCAAGAGTTGAGGGTTGAGCTGGAGGATTGGGAGGGCAATTGGCGGAGGATTTTCGTATTGGGACAGCCGATGATGCTTATAGACTTTCAATTGGTGGCTACAGCGGCGATGCGGGTGACTCATTGGGTCCTCAGAATGACCAAAAGTTTAGTACAAGGGATAGGGATAATGATGATTATTTTGGTAACTGTGCATCAAAATTTCATGGAGCTTGGTGGTTCTATGCTTGTGGGTATTCTAATTTAAATGGTTATTATTATGATGGGGGTTCGGGTTCAGTGCCAGAGGATGGGAAAGGATTGTATTGTTTTGATTGGCATGGTGTACAGTATACACTTAAAAGTGCTGAAATGAAAACTAGGGATGCTTTGTAAAATTTTGAGGGAAATTCAAATTAATAAATAAAACACTGACAACTCACCCTTTGTATTTTTTACATATTTAACAACTCTACGAGTTGGCATTTTGGCAATTTCTGCACTGGGAACAGAGAAAGACTGAGATCATTTGATTTCACGAAGGTCTTGAGTCTCAAGTTTCATTGAAAGCTCAAGGAACTGACCCTGCAGGAATTTCCATCGATTTTCTCATTATAAGTTTATTTACTGCTCCACACAACTGACACAACTTTTCATTCTTCATTTGATGGCAGTGAAATTTCAGAATTTGTCTTTTTGTCGCACAGTTTAGGAAACTGAAAATTTTTAAAATTGACAATTTGACTGAATTTGAATTACACACGATACGCAGCACACAATTTTTCTTTTATATTTTTTTTACCTTGCCCCATTTAAGTTTTTAAATTATATGTTAAATATAAAATCATTAGCAGCTAATGATTACCTGTAAGCGTTGGTTAGGTTTACCCTAAAATTTTTCTTTTGTGAGGAAATAACGTTTAGGGAACTGTACATTAAATTGAAATAAATTGACGGGCATTATTTCAAAGTGATAAGTGCTTACCAGAAAAAGAAATTATTTCACCAAATTGCTTAAAACTTAAAAACTAAAAACTTATTGTCAAATATGTCCAACTATAAATTACTTTAATTCAAGTCCCCAAAATACTTAAGCCGTCTGCCTCAGTTGTCTCAAAATTCTTTTCTTGTTTTCACCACCAAGGTCCATTGATGTACATCTCCTAAGTCAATGACTCATTGCGTCAGAGATAATGCAATTAAACTAATAAATCAGAGAATTCCCTTGTCAATTGAATTAACCTCACTTTGGAGGTGAATTATTTGAATCATGATCAGGCAAAAGGATCTGTTCTGCAGTTACTGAACATTCCACTTGGGATCCATCCTGGGAATGTTCCCAACTCCCTTCAGTATTTTTCTAGGCAAGTTCCAACACAGAAACTCTAAATTGAGTCGCCTACTATTCTATGGCTGGCTAACTAACTTGTTGGGCTACACTCTCTGGACCAATGGCCAGCTCCTTGATGTCCTCATCTTGGACAAATATTTAAAATTCCATCACCTGGCTTTCCACATAATCTGCTCAAACTATTTCACGCTCATCTCATTTTGGATCATTTGGCTCTTCATCATCAAGGCGGACGTGAATGAGGCAACCTTCAATCAACTCGACATTTCTGATCACAGTACAGGAAATAATTTAAATAATTTTACCCTTGAGGATAGACCCTTGAGGGACTCGAACCCAGCCCTTTGGTCTTCCTTGACCACTACTCTACTCACTCCGCCAAGTGCACGCATGTTAAGGTGAACGTGTTATTCGTCCTTTTATACAAGGATTGATGGATATGTGTACAATTGGAACATCATCGGCTCCCGATCATTTCCCAATCTATTGGAAAATTCAGTTTTTCCGACCAAAAGCCAATAAATTGGCGTTTAAATGGGAAATGGACGGAGAGCCTCACTTTGTCGGTTATCGGAAGACCGATCAAATGCCAATGACTACCATGATTCCCCATCCATCTGCCCGTACGAAAAAAATAATGCCATTTCTGCAGGAGTCTGCAGAGAAACGTCCGAAATTTCTGGTGAAAAATAAAGGTCACCTCATATGGTGTGTAATTGACCCAGGAATATTTTTCCAAATTCTTGACCTGGAATTTCCAGCACTCTTGCAGAAGTCACCAGAAAATCGTCCCAAATTTCTGGTCAAAAAATTATCAGAAAATTTTCATACGGGTGCCAACCAAAATTTCTACTTGGGTAGAATCACTCAATCACTTGCTCACTTGTAGTTTACATAGTGGCAACTAGAGATAAACTATAAACTAAAATTAAATATTAATTATATGCCACCCTAATACTCTAATCTAACTTCTACATGACCTCCATTTTCTACTCTTGTTCCACACGACAATCAAACACATGCACATTCTCGCGATTGAATAATTAATTAAAAAATCATATTGATTTTGAACAATCTGACATTTTTCGTCCCAAAGTTTCCAAGTAATATTTATCCATTTTAAAAATTTTAATCGAATCATGTGCACCATTTACTTCATCTCTCTTGCCATGATTTTATCCCTCGTGGGAATTTCAAAAGTGGAGGGATACCAACAAAAATTTTATTTTGAAGGATTAATGACGATCGTTAATCACATCTCGGATCTCACACCCTACCTCGATAAATTAGAAAAAGTTGACTGGGTTTGTCCTACTGGATTGTAAGTCAATCCCCAATTCCTTATAATAATTACTTTTATTTTAAAACTTTTAAAACTTGTCAGTCTCAATTCCCATCACCAGCTAAAATATTTTCTTGCCATTAATTTTGGATTCGGTGGCGTCGGTGGTGTTGGCGCTGATCTAAAATTTAAAAATGTAAACTAGATGCTATAATAATCTGTGTATTGTTTTCTTCAAGTTGGATTGGCTACCGAGACATAAATTACGAGAATTATGAAGAAGCATGGGGTTCAAGTGATGGAAGTTGTTCACCCTACAATCACAAATATAAATCCCTCCGCTTTGGTGGAGCTGCCATGACAGGAGAAGCCATCAGTTTCTACCAAAGTGACTCTTGGCAGGGTGTCGAAAAAACTTATTATGTTGACAAAATTGACGATGTTAAGGCCCAATCTGTCGTCGTGACAGGAGTGGGTGACTTGGGATGGGAAATATTTGAGGGCAATAATCAAAATGGTCGTTCCGCTTGCATTACAGCCAATAGGGTGAGCAACTTAGGGTCACTCCAAAGTATCAGTGGGCACTTGGGATGGACACAAATTGGGTCAGCATTGAGGGGTTGCTGTTTCTGTGATCCATGTCAGGGGGAGACTTATGAACGTCGAAATGGTTCTGTGGCATGTACTTGTTATTAAATTAAATGAGGAAAAATAAAATCGATCCTTGAATTCAAAATTTAAAAGATCTATAAATCTTACATTTTATTTATCCAAAATTTAACTCAAGAATAAAATGAAAATTTGCACTCACAATCAGCGTCGTTGCCATGCCTATCAGTTGATGTGATTTTAGGCAAGGGGAATATTTTGACACCATCGCGTCAACGCCTACATCTCGGGCTCTCAGCCTTCATTTGTACCCTTGGATTTTTGACAAACAAAATTAACCTTTTCGGCATTTAATTTATTAAAGCAAATTTTAATTGATGGCCCAGTAAACAAATTGTGAAACGTCAGTTTTGAAGTATTTTTCTGACTAATTGAATGGTGCTGATTTCAAACATGTGGTCGTTGCTATAAGCAACGGTGGACGTCACGTACACGTCAACAGTCCATGAGTGACCGTTTTCGCTGACGTGACGTACACGTCCATAGTAGCCAAAAGGTTAATTTACTTACTGTCGGTCAAATTATTGGTGGGGTATGGCTTTAAATGAGAATTTCGTTAGCCAATGGTTACATGGGCAAATGCGGTGCTCCCATATGCCCTAGTAGCACAAGCTCTCCGAATGTCTTTACAACGTTGCGGAACGTTTCGCTTCATCGTGAGAAAGAAGAAAAGACGTTCAAGAAACGTCACCAGAACTATAAATGAGCCGCTGAACAACGTTCCACAGCGACGTTCCCTAAATGCGAAGTGAAGCCACTTCATCCCATAGCAACCGTTGGCCAGTTTGGTTGCTAGAGGGAATCACCTTCATATCTCATTTGGAGAACGTCGCTGTGGAACGTTGATTAGCGGCTCATTTATAGTTCTAGTGACGTTTCTTGAACGTCTTTTCTTCCTTCTCGCGATGAAACGCAACGTTGTAGAGACCTTCGAAGGGCTTGTGCTACTAGGGTCAAGCTAAACAATGAAACAAAAAATTCAACCAAATGTGACAAGTAAAGCTGCGACTTGTTTTGTGATAAAGTCAACAAAATTGGGTGTTGAGGTCTGCTCAAGGGTATGAAAATCCCCGACTTTTATTCCCACTCCCGCCACTGAGATAACCCTCCTCTTGACATAATCCCGATTTTTTTTGAAATGAAGTTTCTGAGCTGACACTAAAATCCTTGTTTTGAACCTATCCAACATTCTCGGAATAGCAAAAGCCTTGTCAAAAACAATGACAAAAACAGAGACAGCAATAAGGCCAAGACTGAAGCAAATTATGGCAACGAATATATGGACATTGGCATGGGCAAGGCGAATTCCAAAAAAGATGGTTGTGATGCTGACCGTGATGAGAAAAAGTTTGAATAAAAATATCATGTAGGAATACAACAAATTGAACAATTTTATATGAAGTTCAATCACCCTCGCGTCCCTACATTGAGCGTACAGTTCCATTGCAAAGGTTCTTGTTACTGTACTTGACCCGGACCTTGACCTTGATCTGAAATGAACAATATTTTATTAAAACGTTTGTACAAAAAACCAAAATATATCACTGGCCTCCATGCAAAATCAGACAAGTACATTTCAGCCCTGATGAAAGAATATGGATGGCTAGCAAGAAAAATGGCATATTTACATTTTCCCTACCAGATAGCTAGTGAATATTTTTAAACGTTGTACAACGGCGCCACCACCGGTTAAAAATGTGCACAGGTTATCTGGCAGGGAAAATGCAAATAGGCCATTTTGCTTGCTAGCCATCGATATTTTGAAACGTATCACCGACTTCGTGGCAAAATCTGTTATCTCCTAAACTTTATACATAGCAGATAGCAGATTTTGCAACGAGGCCAGCTATCCGGTTTTGCATGGAGGCCAGCGATATGTTAATATTATACACATTTTTTCCTTACTTCCGAGATCCCACACCATGGCTCACATTGTGGCTACAAGTTTGAATGAAAGCCAGGATTCCGTAGATTCCATAAAACACAGTCGACACCACATTGAGATTTGTCACCCCCTCGTAGATCCCAAAGATGATCAAAAACCCGGGCGTTTTATAGGGGACCAGCAAGGCAGAGTAGATGAAGTAAGTGGCTGTAGGGTCATACATGCATATAATGGCTTAAACCAGGGGGCCCACAAGGAGGTAGGAGGGGAAGACGACGATGAGCCATTCCTGAATCGTGTAGTCCTTTCTTCGTACTTTATTCTCTGTCAGTTGTCACAAAAGACAAGGGTCATGGGTCAATACCTCACTAAATTATTGTGTAGATAAAGATAATAAATACATATGAAACATGTTACAAGTCGATGGCTTTCAAGGAAAACTGACCTATCTGCTGTACTTAAGGTATAGTTAGCATATAGGTCATTTTGCTTGGAGGCCATCAAAATGTTCTCATTGACACTGATAGTGATATGGATTTTTAATTAATTTAATCCTAAATTTTTAATTCACCGCTATCACTGATTTGAAATTCGTTGAAAATTCCTTCGTTCACAGTCGGTTTCACGACAAAGAAATGCCACGTCCAAAAACACATGAGAAGATTACACGTCAAAATGGTTATATGGATGGGGAGATGATGGAATGTAGAATTGTCAAAACCAAGTGTCAAGGAATTCATTAAGCTTCCAATTTTCCAAAGATTGTCCCCCACAGAATTAGTGAACCATAACCACAATAACCATCGACGCCACCCAGTCGTCACAATTTTTAATTTTTTGGTCGACTTGTTGAATTGAGCAGGGGATATTACTACCTTTGAAAGAATCGAGATGGCTCCGTACACAAGGCACAAATCTTTTTCTCTTATCATCCTCAACGTGACACTCTGAGTCTTGGCTACAAGTCAACTGGTCAACGATGACAATGGTAGCTAGGAGCAAGGTAAACTGTCAAAACAGAAATAATTTGTTAACGGCAAATATCACTTCAAATTCATCTCTTTCAGGGTTCGACAATTGCCGGCAAAATGGAAAATTTGTGTGGCAGCCAGTGGCAGTTAGTGGCGGCGCCATGCACCAGCCATAATTCAGGTACAAGCAAGCAAGTACAGTTTGAAAGCGTCAAAAAAGGGCATACTAGGGCCCCAAAAGGGCATTTAAGGGTCAAAAATGACGCTGGTCATTTGGGGGTACAAGCAAGTGCTTGCGTTGCTTGTACCTGGCGCCGCACCTGGTGGCAGTTGCCACTTGTAGCCGGGAAAAAGCGGGAATTAGAGGATTTTGAGTGGCAATTGCTGGCAGTTGCCACTGGCTGCCAGCGACTTTCTGCCACGTGGTCGAACTCTGAATTCTCTTCAGAAGTTCAGATTTCAAGTGGCAATTTCTCATTGTCTTATTGTTAAGGCCTATTTACATCTGACTTTCTTCACTTAAAAGCTGGTTCACAAGTCAGTGAACCAGTGAAGTGAAAACGCAAATTTGCTAATATATTTCACTGAACCGTATGGAATTCTTGCAGAAGAGATAGCATAAAATTATTTTGATTTTTTTCACGTGAACTGTGAAAAGCCCTAAACTCTTCTCTCATTAACCCTCATCACTATTACAATTAGTAATTTGTAATTTAATGCGAAAAATTATTTCACGCTGTGAAAACATTTCACCGATATTTTTCCGCTGACTTTTTTCACCCAAAAAAAGTGTGCTGCACACATTGATTTAGTCAGAATTTCAGAATTTTCCCTGACATGGAACAACCAAGTGGATTCTTTATTGAGTACTGAAGTTTCAGTTTAGAATTTAATAATGTATATAATTAGACTATACCTCCCATTTCTGCATGGGGTTGGGTACTGTAACGATAAATTATTTGGGGATTTATCCTGGAATCGAGTTGAATCAATTCCAGAGGGCAATGTATTTTATCTGTGTAATATAACTTTTCTAACTAAAAATGTATGTTCAAATGAATAATAGGGAAGTTCAAAACCTGGGGTTAAAAGAGATAAATATTTATTTCTATGGTGACTCGGGCAGAGCTTCGCCGTATGAGTCGAGAAATGGGACTGAAGGGAAAAAGTGAGCTCCCGGCCCTTTTATGGGGCCTGAGCGAGTAAGTTGGAAAATCGTCGAGTAGCGAGTACTTGACGCTCATTGGACCTTCTCTGTTTCTCCTTCCCTTCACTTTTGTGAGTCACCCCTATAGCTCACTCACTGTCCCTTATAGGGAACTTGTGGCTATAGGGTACCTCTAGGGTACCTCTAGTGTACCTCTAGTGTACACTAGCTCTGCCCATACATTACATACATTATATAAATTATATATTGTATATTTTTGCGTTACAGTACCTGCATACCACCTGGAGACAAAAGAATCCTTGATAGAACTACCTGAAATACTTTTCGCTGAATTTGTTCCCATATGGCCATTCTGTCTTCTATTTCCCATTTCCTATGTAAAATAAAACATCAATGAGGAGGTTGAGACAGTAACAATCACGGCTACTAGTAGTCTAGTAGAAAAGGTAGATTGAAGATATCATTAAAAAAGTACTTGCGTTGTACCCATGTCAAAATTAAATAATCATACCGTCAGACGGGGTGAATCCGGACGATTTTTCAAAATTGTGAAATTGTGAGAACTCCTACTCTTGCGGGGATGGTTGTAATTTAATGAAACTTTGCAGCCCTGTTCTGCTCTTATTCAGCCTCAGGAGTCACTTTATGAAACATTCCCAATGTCATGAATGACCCTGTGATGGTCATTTTAGTCGCTGGGGTGAATCCGAACGACCGCCCAAAACAAGCAAAATTCATGCAATGAACATGCTCAGAAAAAATTAATGTTCAGCCAAGTTAAGGACCATCTTGTTGTGCTTCGAATTTACTCCATTTATTGGCTATTTTATTATTTATTCCTGAGCAGGATTAAAAGACGTCAGGGACGTCGTTTTTCAACTTTTAAAATAACCAAATTTTGCATTTTTTGTTAACACGCTCCGTGTGTGACGACATTTATAGGTATAAAAGTGCAACATGTGCCAAAATGTAGGTAAACAATCATACTTTAATGATTGCTTCTGAAAACTATCATAATCGCTGATGTGAAGGCCATAGAGCCCGAAAACAAATCGTTCGGATTCACCCCGTCTAACGGTACTAAAGTCTTGCAACAACTTTTCATGTACACGGTAGTACTGGTCGTCTACATCAAAGACAATTTAATTAGTTTAGAATACGAGCAACATAATTACCAAAATATTTCTTCACCCATTCACCAAAAAACGGAAAAACATATAGTGATACATGGGTACTGGTAAGTACTCTTCAACTTGGTAAAGTTCATAGTTTCTGAGCCTAGACAAAAATTTTAAGAAAAGGCGAGTAAAGCTACGACTTGTTTTGTGATGAAATCAACAAAATTGGGCGTTGAGATCCTCTCAAGAGTATGAAAATTCACAACTTTTATCCCCACTCTCGCCACTGAGATGACCCTCCTCCTGACGTAATCCTGATTGTTTTTGAAGTGAAGTTTCTGAACTGACACTAAAATCCATGTTTTGAACGTCTCCAACTTCCTGGGGATAGCAAAGGCCTTGTCTTTGGCCACGTAGCCGACATATAAACCGAGAAGAAATGGAGGCATCCACAGGGTGAGAATGTCAATGCCGTAAAAATGTCACAGACACACCTCCTGTACAAAATTAGCCAATAAAAGTGGCAGTGTTCATCAACTGACACCAAGTTTGATCGAAATGGTTTTTTTAATGCTTTTAATCTTCTTTCCGTCATTGGTGTTGGTGATTTCTGGATATTTCCAAAAATTTCCGGAAATCTCGGCTGCAGCCTGCAGATTGTGATTTCCGGAAATCACTCACCCCTGCTCCCAAGTCATGGAAATGTCAAAGGAAACATGAATAAGATCGACAGTTCGTTATCGTTGGTTTCGTGGCAAAATGTGCTGTCTTATATGCCTAACACACAGAGAATAGCACATTTTGCCACCAAGGCAGCAAGTTACGACGTAGGACATACTCTCAGCTTCGATTTAAATTTTGAACGCAGCAGAACCATGAAACTGTCCTCGCCTACAATCATTTTAGTTTAATGACAACATGGCAATGAAACACATTTTAATGGCACATAGTCAACTGTTTCCCCTACGACGCCAAGAAGAGAGAAATTTGTAAACAATTTCCTCAGTCGTCACCATTAGTGTGCTAGGCTTCAAACTGGACAATCACAGAATTTAATTGTAAAATATTCCACAAAAAATGGCTCTAACTTGGGCTTTCGTATATCTCATTTTTACTACCCTTCGTATCACCTTCATCGCCGCCAATGACCCGACCTTGAGTGGGAGTCTAGCCAATGCGATTTGTACGCAATACAAAAAGTCAGGGACCCTTCAGGGGCGGCTGGATCAAAAACAGGACCACCCGACTAAGAGCTACTGCATATCATGGGACAGTAAGTACCCTATGCATTCAATTCAATATTCGATTTAATGCCTATTCCAGGGGTCAGGGGTCCCACTTAACCTACAAGGGGAGGCAATGGCAATGACCTCCCCGTCCCATCCCATTCTGATCAATCCGAAACATATGACCCTTGTCGTTCAAATTAATCAAATTCTTTCCTCCATTTTTGAATATTAATTTACGGGATCCGGAATATTCAGAAAAAGAAATTGCCAGGGGGTGAGTCCATTTGACAGTTTGACAATTTGTATTTAATTTGACCCCATAATGACGTAAAATGTGACATTTTATTTGGAATTCTACTTCTAACTACTCATGTTCTGCCTGGGACGCAAGGATCAAGGGTCAAATTTTTTTGTGATGATGCCACATTCATCAACCCCGGATCTACCGGGCGACCATTACGGGCAACTGCAGCTGCCCAGGGCCTCAAAATAAAATGCAAAAGCAAGTGTTTGAAAGAAACAGAAATTAATCTGTGACAAAAATTACAGCAATCGCTTCTCATGTTAATTGATGATAAGTTGGGTCAAAAAGCCCAATGTGAATGTTCACATACAGACCTGTTCTGGGGGCATGTGGACGGTATTGAAGTTTGAAAGTTCGCGCTGGAATTTACATGCTGTATACATATTTCACGTATGTAAATAGCATGCCGCGAATCTTCAAACTTCTATAACTTCCGCATCCCCTCAGAACTAGAGATAGCTTGCTTCATTTTTTTTGAAACAATTGATTGACAAAAATTGCAATTTAATTCAAACTGAAAAAAATGTGTGGGCCTCAAAATATTTTGCTGCCACAGCCCAAGATTCTTTACCTTGAACCTTCGCCATTTTCCCCTTCTCCAGCGTCCTTTGGATCGTCATCGAGTTCACGACATGGCCGCGATTAGGGAAAATCAACAATCATAGCGTTCAATTC
>JAQIVZ010003226.1:0-15197 GCA_034700945.1 Arrhopalites spinosus
AGGGGGGGGGGGGGGTTTCAAACCCTACAAACTCGGTCGTGGGTACGCCACTGATGTCTCTGTAGGATTAACAAATTTAGATGAAATATTTTTACAAAAAAAATGTATGAGTTTGAACAACATTGGTGAATGCTAATTTCGAAACTAAACCATCATTTTTTTCTTAATTGTAATTAAACACTGTTGTTTTAATGTGTCGATGATTTATAGAATTTGATAGTTTTGTGATTAAAATGATGTAATCACGTTTATAGAATTAATTAACAAAGGAAATGACCCATACTCACGTCATTTGGGATACAATTTTAATATTTTTTTGTCTTTAAATTAAATCTAAAGTAAGTGAATTTAGTGTTAGTAATTTAAGATAAAGTGATATGATAATTGTAGTGAATGTAGACATTTGAATAATTAAAAGCCCAAATTATTGTGAGACAAATGAATTAATTTATGTTCCTCATTTATTGAAACCTTACTCAATAATTTTGGCCTTTGGGTTGACCCCAATTAAGTAAATGAAATTAATTAGGCATGTGCCATATAATTTACAAGTCATGTCAATGTACATACTAATTAAATGGATTTCATCAACTTTTGATTAAATTACCATTAAATTAATCCCACATCATCAAACAAGGATGTCTCCCTTTGTCGTTACTTGAACATGTGCCAAATTACTTTTATTTTTTATAATAATTTTAAACAATTTTTAAAGCCCGCGTCCTAAATGGCAGTGTTTAGGTCATCAAGTTTCAGCCAATTGGCCTCATTTATTCCTGTTCTAGTTTTAGCTAGTAATATCCTCCCGTTTCTTTTACACTCTTTCTACATATGGGACTTAATTCGAGACAGAGCCACCTCTTGGCGGGATGTGGAAACTACTTTTGACTACATTATTGGTAAATTATTTCTATATTTCCTCCCGCTCCAGGTCAAAATGTTTCAATTTTAGTTGGAGGCGGTAGTGCCGGCTGCGTTCTCGCGTCGCGGTTAACCGAAGACCCCAATGTCAAAGTTCTTCTTTTGGAAGCAGGAGGTGACCCCAATCCCCTGCATAATATTCCACTATTGACCTTTCCATTGCTGAATCAACCCCACGTCGACTGGCGATATTTTACTCAACCGCAGACTAAATCCTGCCTTGCCATGAACAATAATGCTTGTGCCTGGCCCAGAGGGAAGTCCTTAGGAGGTTCAAGGTACTTACTTTAAAAAATAAACTTCTAAAATTAATATTGGCGCCAAAATGTACTTTTTGTTTTGCACAGCAATTTAAATTTCATGATCTACGTCCGAGGCTTCCCGCGAGACTATGACAATTGGGCTAATTTAACAGGGGACGAAAGATGGGCCTATAGAAATGTTCTGCCATTTTTTAAAAAATCGGAAGACTACCACGGTCATCGGGAAAATGGTACCAAGAATGCGACCATAAATTAATTTAATTACAATTAATTTAAATATTGTATTTAGACCAATATCACGGTAAAGGAGGGCCATTAAATGTGGCCCACTCCCCGTACAAAGGAATGGCCGAATTATTTGTTGAAGCAGGTCAAGAATTTGGTTACCCGCGCGCTGACCCCAGCGTCGAGTTTAATACCAAAGCGTTCACGCCCCTCTACTACACGCAAAAAAACGGTCAGCGACATTCTACGTACAGAGCTTTTTTGCGACCTGCGCAAAGTCGGGCCAATTTAATTGTCTACAAATTTGCCCACGTGACTAAGGTATACCCTGTAAAAAACGTTTTGGGTCAATTAATTTAAGATTTACGTTTTATTATTTGACAGATTTTGTTTGAGGGCCTCCAAAATCGCGCTGTAGGCGTCTCCTATTTTCGTTTTGGTCAAAAGAAAGTTGCCCGAGCTAAAAGAGAAGGTCAATAAAATTAATTTAAATTAACTTTAAATTGTAATTACAACTTTTTGTACAGTGATTATAGCTGCAGGGGCACTCAACACTCCGCAGATTCTCATGTTGTCAGGAATCGGTTCTAAAAATCATCTTTCAGCTTTCGATGCAAGTACCCATTACAAAATAGTGTTAATAAAAATTGACTTGACCTTATTCTTGACCTAGATTCCAGTCGTTTCTGACCTTCCAGTGGGCCTTAATTTGCAAGATCACATTTCCACTATTTTGGGGCCTTTCATAGTAGACGCGCCTGTCTCCCTCCGCATAGAGCGGGACATAACCCCTAAGGCCGTTACACAATTTTTTTACAGTGGTGAAGGACCCTTGACCACCACGACCCCAGAGGCGACCTCCTTTTTCCCTAGTGAGCTTGCAATTGGTCGAGGCGAAGAAAACTGGCCGGATATTCAACAAGTGTACATTGGCACTGCCCCTGGAAGGGCCCACGCGGTAGACCTTACAAGAGTATTTAATGTCAAACCGGGAATTTTAAATGAATTATTTCAGGAATCCTTTGACAAAGATTCTTTCATAATAATGAATATTTTAAATCGTCCCGCCTCCCGCGGGAATGTTAAATTAGGGTCGACTAATCCATTTGACCCTTTGTTGTTTAACCCAAATTATTTGGATCAACCTCAAGACCTTAAGGTTCTCATTGAAGGGGCTAAGAAGGCTGTGGAGTTTATTGAGGGGTCAAAAACATTTCAAAAAATTGGTGGGCGTTTAACTTCCACTCCTTTCCCGCCATGTAAAAAATTGAAAATGCGGAGTGACGAGTATTGGGAATGTCATCATCGTCAGTATTCTCTCACAGTTTGGCATCCATGTTGCACGGTATGTTGACATTTTTGGGTTTATTTAAAAATTGGCGCGAATTATACAAAATAAGTTAATGATTTGTCTGTTTAGGCGCCAATGGGTAGAAAGGGGGACAAGGACGCGGTGGTGGATTCAGAATTGAGAGTTTTTGGAACAAAAAATTTGAGGGTCATTGACACTTCCATTATGCCGGTCATTGTGGCGGGAAATACAAATGCTCCTACTATAATGATAGCAGAAATGGGAGCTCATTTTATTCAAATGGAGGCGCTCAAATTCAAAAGAAGGTGACGAGGCATGTACAAAAAGTAAAAGAAAAATGAATTAGCCGAAATTCACTAAAATAATTAGTTAAGTACAGCATAGCTAAATTAAAATTAATTTCACACCTGAAATAACGGTTAATTTAATTTGACCTCAATTAACTAAATTCAAATAATTTAATTTTAAGTGTACACTCACGAGTTTTTATATTTAACAATAAACTCGACTCAATTTTGTAGCTTCAAATGTCAATTTAGTAACCCTGAATAAAATTTCTATCATGAATAAAGTCGAGGAAAACCATAAGCCAGTGAGGAGAATATAGAAGGAGGAGAGGAGGAGGGAATTTTGAAATGTTTGACCTCTCCACACATTCCCCATATTTTTCTCCTCCTTGCAAATTCTGTCCCAGAGTAAAGAGGGCGTTAAAAAAATTCCCCTCTTATTTAAGTAGTGGGCCCGCATCCTCATCTCGTACCAAAATTGTTGCCTCCCACTTTCAACAAAAGATGTGACTCCCTCCAATAAAATGTCCACGTTGGGTAGTGACAATCCATACGTTAATGGTAAGACCCAAACATTTTGGCGTAAAGTTTGAAAATTATGTTCTCCCTCCATTGCGTACCAAATTTTTTGGAATTTCTTAAATTCTTGTAGCCACAGTAAGCCAGTCTTATCTGCCAATTTCTTCTCGTTGACTATCCCGAGTGACCAATGCGACAAAATCTGGAAAATTAGCCCCTCCTTTTTCCCATTCTCCAATCTTTCCAACTCGGCCAAAATGTAGTCTTTGTAAATTGAATTGAATTTGTAGCCTTGACCTATGAGGTCATTGACCGTGTAGTCCACCTCGTCGACGCCAGGGATGACCAAATTACTCTGCAACTCTCCCAAGTAAAACTGGGCCAGAAAAAACCCCGCCAACATCCAAAAACTCCAAAACCACCAGCGCCTTCTCCCCACCAGAGGGACAAATAGAAGGAGGGGAGCCAGAATATGGAGGAGAATCCATGAAAATTTCTTTTGTAGTTTCACAAACATGACTAGGACAACCGCCAAAATTGAAAAGAAAAGAAGGAGCCAAGAGATGGGGCTGTAGGGAGTGACCAGTGAGAAACGGGAAGATTTGGAGATGGAGTGTGTGGGATAAATAATAGCAAAGCCATAGTTCTCCATGATTTGACGAACATCAAATTGTTTATACTTTTCAAATTTCATGCACTCAAAGCATTTGACAAGTACACCACCACAATATTTGTTTTTGTATTGCGGCAGCTTCTCGACTAATTGAATGGAAATATTTAAATGTGACCAAATCTCCCAGTTCAATTTTGTTAAAATGTCTTTAGTGTTAATTTTTTCCTGTACAATGTCCCGCGCGGTCCAATTTCCAAGGTTCTTTTTAGTCCTTGACTCGAATTGTCGAATGGTGGACAAATCTCCGAGATAAAAATTCTTTCTTTTGTTCAAAAGAATAATTTTGAATTCTGTCAGTGAGTTAATCTTGTCCCACCCAGTTTCCAAGTTCATCAATTGTACTTTGACCTCCTCATTGGTGGCAGTCAAGTGAACCATTTTCACGTTTAGTAGTTCCAAATTAGTCAAGTCAGTGATGGACAGGAAAATGTTGACTGGAGCGAAACATTTGACGTCATCATTGACTAAAATCTCATTATTTGCATGAAATAGAATTATGACATCGTGCAAAACATTTAATTGGTCCCAGTTTCCTTCCATGAAATTCATCATCATGTCACTGGACTCATCTTGGGAGAGGTCAAAAAGAAGATAAACAGTTGAGCCATCTACATGCCTTGTGACCTTTGTAAGGCTGGTAGATTGTGGCCCAATAGGATGGGAGCAGTTGAGGTGGTTCAGGCAGGTGACGATGGGGGTCTGGATTGAGTGAAATTGTTCCAAAATCCCGTGATGAAGGGGGACGTGGGTATGGATGACAATGGACACTTTCTCCATCATTCCCACAATTTTTTCAAATGAAACTTTCCCTTGGGAACCATATTTTAGGTCGCAATGAATTTGGGCAAATAGAAGAAGGAGAAATGACAATAAAACGAAGAATTTGGTGGCCTTGTTCATTCTCAAATCAATTTAAATGAGCAAACATTTTAACGGCTGGATTTTCGTCGTTAATTTTTGAATTTAAGAGACGTTGACCGACTCAAAGTTATGCGAACAGATTTTGGTCGAAGATTGTTTTGAAAAAGATTTTGTGATGTAATTTCTACCTTTAATTTTTTCAAATCTAACCATCAATAAATTGTTGTAAAGTTTGTACTAGATTCATGGTACAATCACTTCAAAAGAAAATAAAAATTTTAAAATGGTGGAGTTGAAAAAAGTAAGCGCACATAAATTTTGTCAACATTTTTCATTTGTAACACAATCTGAGAGAATGTGCTGAGTCAAAACATATTGACGTGACCACTTTCCTTAAAGTGTATTTTTGACGACCCCTTTACAGCGCAAGCCTTTGAATGGATTTCCATATTTTTCCTGTCAAGGAAGATTCAAGGAAATCTTAAAATGAATATCGAATTTTTTAGTTTTAAAGGAAGGGGCTCCAAGCAAAGAAACGCTGAGGAAAATTGTGACGTCAATATTTTTTCACAGAGGACATTTTCTCAAATGTGTCACAACTTATTGCAATTTCATACCTTTTCATGGAGTGACTGGGAGTGTCAAAAAGGGGAGTAGCCCCGCAAAATCAATATT
Source organism: Arrhopalites spinosus (assembly GCA_034700945.1). Taxonomy (NCBI): domain Eukaryota; kingdom Metazoa; phylum Arthropoda; class Collembola; order Symphypleona; family Arrhopalitidae; genus Arrhopalites; species Arrhopalites spinosus. The sequence continues at coordinate 5,737 of JAQIVZ010003226.1, forward strand.
TAAAATTTCCATGAGTGCCCACGTGGACCCTTGAGTTGGTGGGAAGACTGATAAATGAATATTGATTTACATTAAAACGTCATTTGTATTACATTTTATTGAAAGACAGTCATTAAAAATTATCCCGGACTTTGTTTTTTACAGTCTCTTGTTTTTTTTACTCTACACTTAAAATGAATGACACTTAATTTACAAATAAACAAAATTTCCAAAAGGTCATTTTCAAAATTTAAATTTGATTAGGCAATAAAAACGACAATATTTTGACACTTGAAAAAATTAATTTAATTTAATTTAAGTACTTTTAACCTACAATCCCTCCCCAGGTCTTTACCGGTTTTGACCTAACCTAATTATAATAATTCCATCCCACACATGTAAAATTGACGTGTACATGGCAATCTTCAAGTGGTTGAATTGTCCGGCGGTTGAATTATCCGGGAGTTGAATTATCCGGGTTGAATTATTCGGGTTGACCTGCCCATGTTGAATTGCCCGGGGGTTGAATTATCCGGAGGATGAATTACCCTATGTTGAATTGCCCGGGTTGAATTATCCGCAGATGAATCATAAATTACGGCGCCAAATCAAATCGTTTTTAAATTTACCGCTTATTAGAGATATTACTGCTAATATTACGAATCCGTTTATGCACAAAAAAGAGGATAAATTTTTCATTTTTTGTGCCACATGAAAAGATAAACTGTTTAAATGGCGGGAAGTAATTTTGAACATTTCAATGGGAAATAATGGGATGGAGATAACGGGATGAATCGGAAGACAAAAAATTAAATATGGGGTTGGCTTGTGATAATTTAATTACTATTAAATTTACTTTACTTCTATTGTCTCCAATTTAAATGCATTGCATGTCAATTGAAATTAGCAGCCAACTGTTTTTGGGGCCTTCACTGTTGAATGTTCTAAAAGGCTACACAATAAAATGAGATAATCGAGGCTCATTCCACATTTGCAACATGAAAAATGGACAATTTTCTTCTTTACAATTGTGACGAAAACATTATTTAAATTTACGATAATCAAACTAACTTGCATGGTCATTACTGGCTAACCATCTTTCTTCCTCCAAGCCCTCAATTGCAAAACGATTTTGCTAAAATGTACAGAAATTTTAGTTTTGTATCGTATTTGCAAAAATATTTCCAAAACTGCACACTTTGATTTTAGGACCGTGACTCCCCATGTGACATTTTCGAGTTTATTTTGAATCAAAATCGATCCCTCCAAATTAACCTTTGCCATTTCTTGTCCTTTGAAAATAATGAGGGACGTATTCCACATCACACAAACAAAAAATTTGCAAAATGTTGACGACAGGACTGTTAAATTTGCAACGTCTCTCCCTGAAATTGGGGATCTTCCTCCGCATCCTCCCCATCCAACTAAATGACCTCACATTTGAAGCCACTCGCCAAATGTCAACATGGCACCAGTCAATGTTCTACTTGATGTGGAGCTACGTTTTCATTCGCGGACTAATTGAATTAATTACATTAGTTAACATTCTGATCTCCCCAAACTTGAATTTGATTCACGTGATCGCGCTTCTGGTTTGCCTATTGACCGCCATTTGTAGTCTCTATTTGAGCTACAATTTATTTGTGGAGACGCCAGTGGACAACATTCTCCTCTTCAATTATTTCTCTCAATTCAAAGGAAACCAATTTGATGACAACTTCTCATGGAGGGCACTGCAGTCACTTAATGGTCAAGAACTTTTGGTGGTCATCCTTCCAATTGTCTGGACCTTGCTAATATGTGGAGGCGTAGTAAGCCTTGTTTATGACCCAAAAGGACCCATTTTTTTGGTGTCTTATGTGAATTTAAATTCAAATTGGCAAACTGGAATTTTGATTGGATTAAGTCTCCCATTTGAATTGACGCGGTCATTAGTTTGGGTTGAGTCAATTAACTACGGCATCTTCAATGGCGTCGTCAACTTCTCTAGTGCCATTGGGCATATAAAAGAATTGACCAAATTTTTAAAGTATTTTATTCAATTACTAATTCTATTTTTTGAAAAAGTTTTAATATTTAATTACAAATTACTTTTAATTAGGGACAAAAATGTTAATGGGGATGGGCAAAAAAAGGTTGAGAGGGAGTACATGGATTTTCTCATGTGGAGATCGAGGGGAATGCAATTAACGTTAAATATTGGAAATGTGGTTTACGCCAAACTAGTTTACATGAGTAAAGTTTACGCTTTGGGCATTGCAATTTTCTGTACTTTTGGCCTCTTCAAAGTTGGACACGAATTGCCCGTTCGCAGGGTTATGTTCGCGGGCATTGCCTTGGTGTCGATTTCCGCCTATATTGGAATTTTTAATCAAGTTTTTCAGATAACTGACTTGGCCCAAGATCTAAAAGATGCCATCCTCATCACAGTCATCATAATGTTCAACACGGACCACATGAACATGACCTTGTCAATCAGGTCGGAAATTGATGGTCAACAAAATGAAGAGGGTGGGATGGTCATGACGAGTCAAGAAAAATTTAAAGTGGTGGCTCTGAAGAATTTAAATTTAGTGCTTCAGAGAGAATTTAAAATGAAAATTAAATCTATTCCTAAAGTATCCATGAAGGATGGCGGGTTCAGGGATTTTGAGCGGGAGTCGACCATTTTGTTTTTAAATTTTTATGTATGTCAAGTTATCAGTTTACTTTTGACTTTTTAATTTTTTGTTGTCAACATATTTTTTAATAATTGTAGTTAAAGTTAAGTTTGTTAGTGTTATATATAATTTACACAATAAAATGCAAAATAAAATTTAAATTAAAATTAATTAAAGAAATAGAAATTAAGGGCACGGGTGTGCACGGTCAATTGGGATTGTGTGAACATAATTTTCCAATGGTAACGAATGGGACTGGAAGAGGTCCAGCGTAATCGCTAGAACTCCGGAAGTGGGAACATTTCTTCACCACTTAAAAGATAGAAAAAGAGTTTATCTGTCCATTGAGGTGCCTCCCATTTTAATCCGATATTTTATTTTCCGTCAAAAAGTCTTTTGAACGAGGAGAAAAGCGTGACCAATGTCGTATAAACGGACCATTTTTGTCATGAAAATATTAAAAAATCAAAATCAGACCTACCTCAATGGACCGATCACCTCTTTATTTTTCTTTTAAGTGGTGAAAAAATCTTCCCACTTCCTCTACTTCCGGAGTTCTAGCGATCACGCCGAAGACCTTCAAGGAAAATTTTACATTTTGATTCAATTGTTTTATGAAAACTTTCAACAATAATTTTTTCATCAAAATTTTAATGAAAATTCAAATGATTGGTAAAAAAAAATATTTTTGAACTTTTTCATCTTTGTTATTTCGAAAATTTCAATTCAACAAAATTCCGTCATGTATTTGGCAACTAGAGCTTTAGGAATATTTTTGTTGCCGTAAAAAATAAATTGACCCTTGGAAAATTTTGATTAATTTTCCCAACTGACCTTCTCCTTAAGAGTTTCTGTGTTTAGGCCTATTTAAACAAAGGGAATATTTATTTTTCCGGATAGATTTATTTTATTTTCCAGATAGGCCAAATATATTTTTTTCCAGATAGATTTTTTTAAATATAAAACGGCTCCAATATCAATATCAAAGACTTTGTCAATGGAACATAAAGCTATATACTCAGTTCGCGATTTTGTTGCGAAAACTTCTACGAAATAATTATTTTCGCAAAGAAATTATTTCGCACAAGTTTTCGCAACAAAATCGCGAACTGAGTATTTAGCTTAAACGACTACGATTTTTAGTGGAATGGTCCACAAAAACAATTTTCCTTTATCCGTTCAGTCATTTTGATCGCAGTTAGTGCCCGCACTACCTCGGCCATCTGTTTTAACCGGTTTTTAGCTGACCTGATTGAAATAATCCCATCCCACAAATGTGTCGTCCCACTCAGAAGAGTCTAGTTCTATCCTAAAGAAGCCAACTTTGACATTGGTTAATTAGTTGCACTGAACGGAAGGGTCACTGCCATTTTAAGAGACTTGAAAAATTTGGGGAAGGTGAAACGTCAAAAGGTGAAATGGGTGGAAGGTGAATTGGCGTAAGGTGAAATGTCGAGAAGGTGAAACGTCGGGTCACCCTTGCGCGGATGAGAAGCCTTATAATTGCAACTAAATTCAATTATACAATATTTAATTTAATTTAAAATATTAAATATTGAATTACATTAAAACATCATTTTGTATTGTATTTTATTGAAAGACAGCCATTAAAAATGATCCCAGACTTTGTTTTTACAGTCTCTTCTTTTTTTTACTCTATACTTAAAATGGGGGTAAATATAAAGCCGCGATTCTGCCCACCAAAAAAGTAAGTATCCCCGGTAAAAATGACGTTTCCACGGCAAATTTTACAGCGGTAATATAATATAATTGCCCGATAACAAGACTTTTTTAGACAATTATGCAGGTGTTGAGTTGAAAAAGTTAAATTTTGTAATTTAATTTGAGTAAATGTAAATTGACAATTGCTGTCAATTTGTCAAACGAACTTTTTATAAATTTGCCGGGGTACACCCATTTTTTTCTGGGATGTTTATTACTTTGCCGGAACATTTATCTTTCTGCGGTGGTATTTATTTTTTGTCGGGATTTCATACTTTTTTACCGGGACGTTTATTATTTTGCCGGGCATGTATTTTTTGAAGGGGCATTTATTTATTTGTCTGGATGTTGCATTAATTTGCCGGGGCTTTAAATGGCGTCCTTTTTTAATTGTGGACTCCTTGCTCGAATTCTTCATTTATTTTACATGTACAAATAAAATTCTATACAGATTATTTACAGATTATTCACAAATGAAACGAGGAAATTAAATTAATTTTGAGTTGGAAAAATAATTTCATTATTCAAATCCCCACGTCCACTAGAATTCCTTGGCTATTACTGCGTCTGTTCAAACTCGGAAATTTTCTGATTATTTTCCGAATTCGTTTCATTTTTTTTTCTTGAATACTCACTTTAATTGCAATTAACCTGTCTATCTCTGAGAACCCTCAAGTCCCGAATTATTCCCTCTTCAAGTGAGCAAAGTCAATTTACACATAAGCTGACGTTAGTGGTAAAATATTTGCATGTCCTTTTAAATGTCCTGATGAAAAATTTACTTTTAAATAAAGACAATTAAAATGATGATTTAATAATAATTAACAAACCAATGAGACTTGAAAAGCATAAAACATTTAAATTAACAAACTTGTTCTGTCCGATTTTTCAGGAAAAATGGAAAGGCACAAGAAAATGAAGATGGATTGTCAGACTTCTAGTGGGTCAGGGTCAACAATTGACCTGATGACGATGTCACAAAAAGGAGGCCATGTCAAGTACCCTTTTCAATCCCTTGGTAAAATCATTTCTTTATTCATTTAATTTTTCAATTTAGAATTTATTTTTAATTGTTTGTTCTTAATTAATTGCAGATTCTTCATAAAATAATAAACAATTTGGACTTTCCCGAGTTGCTCATTTGTCGAGGAGTGAGTCCCGATTTTGAAAATGTGTCATCCGAATTGATGATAAAGCGGGACTGTTCGGTCATTAAAATTCCCTATAATTACCACAATTTGATTCAACTCAATCAAATTCTGAACAAATCCGAAAATTTCCCGTCCTCTTCAGTCACTATCCGGTGGGGAAACTTCGGATCTGCTCAAGTCAGAAAATTCTTTCAAATTTACGGCCGAAGAATCAAAACGTTAAAATTGACCCAGGACAAATCCGGACTGACCTCAAAGAAATCTTTTTGTGAGCTGCTTCATCATCTCGTCCCGAATTTGGAGTGCCTGGAATTGAGTTTAACAATTGGACCGAAAATGAGCGGCTTTTCATGCCGACGTTAAAGGAACTCAAGGGAATCCACTCCGACTCCACAATCCTCCACATTTTGTCCATCTCCCCGAATTTACAAACTCTACATGACGTTGACATGGCCATCGTCAAGAAAGCAGGAAATTTGGTTCATGAATTCACGTGGTGTGACAAATTCCTCCTTCCGGTGGATTATTTGACGAAAGTTTCAAATTTGGAGCCCAAATTAAAAAAAATTTGCCTCTATCGTGACTCCTATTTTTCGGTCATTCATCCCGATGCCATCACTGGAATCAATAAATTGCTGGAGTCGGACATGCTGACCTCCCTTGACCTCACCTACGCCTATTTGACCACACCAAGACTTGTCTTTCCCAGGTTGCCAAAAGTCACGACCCTCACTCTTATCCGTCTCAGTGTCCTTGACCTCTTGCCCATTGAGGTCAATTTGCCTAGAACGTTTCTGAATCTCCGAATTCTGGACTTGAGCTACTTCAATGTTTGCAGTAAAGAGGAAACGTGGCCCAACGTTTTTTCATCCCTTGACCTCAAAGCCTAGGAATTGCCAAGTGTCCAGATTTTGAAAATTAATTACGCCTGTTCTGATAAATGGTAATTACTACAAAAAAAACAAATATTTTGAATTTCAAGTTTAATTATGCAAGTCAAATTGAAATAGTTTAAATTAAAGGGTGTTGGAGTTGTGCCCGAATTTTACTCGGGCGGTGGTTGCGTACTTTGACCCGTCCATTGAGTGTGACATTTCGTCCAAAGTTTTTCAATTTTGGCCCCATCTCGAGTTCCTCGAAATTATTGTCGAAAAAATTGTCCAGAATCTTTCCTTGGAGGACTACCCCCTCGACTCACCTCTCACGGGAATGACCCGGGAATTCTGCCAACGACTTCGGAGACGGGTTGAGGAGGAACGGGAAGAGAGCTTTGAAAACTTAATTAGCGGCCCCTCCATTCGGAATTTGAAAGGTAAGACACAAGACAAGGAAGTTTATTTAATTGTTGTTAAATTATAATTGGATTTTTGTAGAGTTGAGGTCATTGACCTTTCGATTGGGAAAGACCGAGCCCAAGGTTCCGATTTCTCGGGTCAGTGAAATTTTTTACGCCTTCAAACTCATGCTTCGTCTCAAGGTCGCTCTCATTTTGGATCACTTAAAGTTGGATACAGAATGTCAGTTTAATTAACATTTTTGCTGCAATTAATTGTCAACATTTTAATTGGTTTAATTTTTCAATTTTGGTGATTTTAGATTTGGAGTTGCTCTACAAAGAAATAACGCCGTACGCGAACATTCGTCACGAGAAGGAAATTTAAAGTCTCAATTTGGACATTAAATAATTTAATTGGTGGAATCCTTAAATTGATGGTTAGAAATATGGCCAGACTTGGCCTATTTACGTTAATCTCTTGTCCTAATTCAAATTGGAATTTGTAAATTGTAGTTATGTCTATTATTTATTTATTTTCATATTTTAATGTCGATTGATGAATATTTAAATGCACTTTTTCGTCTAATTTGGACCATAAATTCTCAAACAAAATTACAATTTGTTGTAAAATATCAGAGTTAATTCACGAGTTAAGTTACGGTCCCACACAAACGGGTTAATATTATTTTGTCAGTAAAAAAATTACTTCTGTCAGTATTTCTTTGTCAGTAAAAATATTACAACGGGCAGTATTTTTTGTGACAGTAAAAATATTTCAAACGTCAGTAAATTTAATTAAATTGACAGTATTTTTATTGTCAGTAGAAATATGGCAAAGAGCAGTAAAAATACTTCAAACGTCAGATAATTTAATTCAACCGGCAGTATTTTGTTTTTCTAGACTTCCTTTCCAAAAAGTCTTTGAAATTGATTTGCCATGATTTGACGCATATGGATTCAAAAATCCCATTTTAATTTCTTTTGTTCTTTATCGTATTTTTGTATTGTGCATTAAATTAACTCCATTTATTTAATAACGATTTGAGTCAGTAAATCAGGGTTCTTCAGCTTCTTGACGGTAAATATCATTTTATATTTTAATTATTCTACACTTGCTGCACGTTTATTTCCATTCTTAAAATATGGATTGAAAATATATCATTTTAAAGAGAAATTCAGAAAATTGGGACTGTCATTTTCTCATTTAGGTAGTTAAAATGGAGAGACTTGTCGTCTTGTCGAGCTGCCTAAAATATTGGATCCGGAAACAGAAGTGACGAAGATTTGGAGACGAAGCCCAGCTAAGCAATTCTTTACAATTAATTTGTAATTTTCACATTGTTATTATAATTTAAATTTTATGTAAGTTAACAAAAATATTTTGTATCTGAATTGCAGAATTTAATTTGAGACAACTTGAAAATTGATGCCAGTCTCTTCAATTAATTTCTGACGACATGGATGAACCATTTGTGGTGTCATATCAATTTGTTTACTCTCTCGACCAAAATTTTATTTTGAACCGTGTCTTTATGACCAAAAATTTTTAATAAAGAATAAAATGTTTCTATTTTTAAAAAATATTTCGAGTAAATTTTTCAAAAATTAATTAAATTTTGTAATAATCTCATTAATGAAAAAATCAAATACACTTATTTACTCATCAAAAACTTTTACTGACAGAATGAGTAATTTACTCACCAAAAAAATATTTTACTGACACAAGAAATATTTTACTGACAATGTTATATTTTTACTGCCAAACGTATGAAATTTACTGCCGGCTCAATTAAAATACTGACGCCAAAAATACCACCCCACACAAACTGCCTGAAATTGTCACACGTGTACCTGTGGTAAAAATAAAAAGTTAGTTCCGTCTTGGCAATTTCCATTGTGGTCAAAGAAGTACTTTTAGGCTACAAGTTTCAAGCTAATACTTTTGTTTTTAATTACTTTGAGCACAGCAAATTTTAATTATCCTAATAATGTTCGAAACATTATTATGTTCCACTCTTATAGAGGAAAATAATATTAGCTATGGCTATACAAAAATTAAATGTGAATCAAAAGACTTGCATATGGAAAATTTAATTTAAATAATTCATATAATCCCATAAACGACGCAATTACTTGAATGGTTCTAAAACAAAATTTCTAGAGAAAATATAAAACCATCAAGTAGTACAGTCTTCATTTTCTTTGTGTTTAGATTAGACAAAAGTACAAAAGCTTTCACTGTAGCAAAATGTTAACAAGGCAAGAAAATGAATATAATTTCCTCATTATCTCCTCCTTTTCCGTCTCAATGTTCTCCCCTTAAAAATAGACGTGGGGCAAGGAACCATTTCAGTAAACTCCACTGGATGGCGGTATTGGCTCTGGCGCTTGTCCCATTTGATGGCATGTCTTCACGTCACCTACATAAATTTTCGGTTGGTTCAAGTTATGGTCAACCGCAAAAAATATTTCAATTTGAACCATTTTTCAATTCATTTGATGTGTGGCACCACAGAGAAATTAAAGAAACTAGAGTCGACATAGTCCATTTTGTCCCAAAAAAAGCATTCCCCATCTCGGGGGCTACCTTGTTATCGCGCGGATTTTCAACTTAACTACTATAACAACAACAATTAAAAAAATTAAAATTTCGTCCATATTCTCGACATATTT
>JAQIVZ010003227.1:0-15190 GCA_034700945.1 Arrhopalites spinosus
CTGACTCGGACCAAAATCCTCTAGTCCTTATGCCATTTGTATGACCTCCCCATCCTGAGAGTGAAGCATCAGTAAAATTAATTAAATCATGGCTATCGTAACGTATATTCTGAAAACCTAGAGTCGTATGCTGCTGCCACCAGGAAATGTCAGCCTTGGCTAATTCAGTTAGACAAACGGATGTAGAAAAGTTTTCATTACAACAATTTAAGGCTAAAGTCATTTCATATTCCAACTGCCTAGTATATAACATACCAAACCTCATAGCTGGACAGGCTGAAACCAAAGTACCTATAATTTCTGCTAAAGTCTGAATTAATATCAAATCTACTTTTAAAATGTCGTTACACATCGATAAAACTTTCTCCCTTTTGGTCTCAGTCAATTCTATCGTAATATGGACAGTGTTAAATATAAACCCCAAATATTTAACACTGGTTGTCGGTTCAATTACACACCGTGTATAATTAACTAGAAACCCCAAGCTCTAACAAATTTAAACAGGCAGTGATACTAGTGCCGCATCGTACATAGTTAAGCGCTTTGATAAACAGGTCGTCTAAATAATAGTGACCTAAATAGATAGTGACCTTGTAATCTAAGATGAGCAACCACTGGCTTCATTAACTTTGTAAAAATTAGAGGAGCACATGAAATGCCAAAAGGAAGACAGCAATATTCGTATAAAATCCATCTAAACCTAAATCTCAGATATTTTCTACTAAGCAGGTGAATTGGAATGAGACGGAAGGCATCTCTCAGATCAATAGTGCCCATATAATAATTAGGATGTAAAATATTACACACAGATCTATAATCTTCTAACTTAAAGTGTTCATTGTCTAGAAATTTGTTAAGTTTCTTTAAATTCAAGATTAACCTATGACTACTATCCGACTTGGGCACAGTGAAAATACTTGACGAATTGGCCTTCACACTCAGTCACTTGTGTGACTTCTCCAATATCTAACAACCTACCTAAACAACTGCTAATTAATTCCTCTTCTGAATGACTAAATGTAACCCTAGGCTCAGCAACTTGAAAAGGAATGGTAGTGAATGGAATCACATAACCATCAACAATATGTAAAACAAACGGATCGTCAGTAATTTCTTTCGATTTGTGACTATACATCCTTAACTGCCCAGCATAAACTCTAGTTACATCATCAATAAACTTAGTTGCTATTGACTCTGTATTATAATTACATACATTTAACTCGGCTTCACAAATGGCGGCGCTTTTTGAGGACGGCCTCGGAAGTTTCCCCGATTTCCTCTGGATGAACTTGCACCACCTCCTCTAGCAAAACCTCTTGGAAAACTTCCACCTCTATTCCCAGATTCACGATTCTGACCCCTCTTTCCATACGGAGTGAATCTTGAATTACCACCCTTCTGTATTGTAGTTGGCTGTACCAGCTTAGCAGAAGCATTTGCTAAACAATATATGGGAAATTATGAGTAATAATATATATACATAATATGTATCATATATATCATGTACTATAAGGGTTAAGCTTAAGAATATAAAATCTCAAAATGTGAATTAATTGTGTATGAGATATTACCAGCCTTAAGGTCTGCATCAAAATTGTCCCCAAATAAAAATTCGGTTATTGGAACGGAGCTACTGCACATGGGAGCTATTTGAGGATTATGTTGTTTAATTATCATCCTCCGTTTCAGACTGAAATCTCGAGCGACGGCACCAACACTGGTGGCCGAGTCCATAAGTGGCTTCAAGATTTGAGTAATATCATCTTTAGAAATCTTCTTTTCCTTATCAGTCCCCAGTCGGAATATAGAAGAGGCGACTTGAGTGTGAGCAATCAAGGAACGACACAGAAGATTTTGTAAATATTGTAGCTTGCCCTCGGCTGCTCTACCATCCTTGCTAAGATGCATCCACACTTGTTGATTAACTCGAGGAACTCCCAAAGATTTACAATTTTCCGGGATGAGATACGAGTCTCTTATTCTTTCAACTTCTTCCTTCTTTAATTCTTGCTGAGAAATTCTTGTAAAAGAATCCGCAATCCTGTCATTTAACTTGGCTCCATATGTAGGCTTGATAGAGTTGGAGTCAAATAAATCATTCATTGTACTGAGACAATCATCACTATCACCTTCTCGTTCTTCTCCTATAGCTTCCACATCGTCCTCTAAGCCATCAATTAGATACTCTAGTGGGGAAGGATCCATGTCATGTACATCCCTGAGTTCCGATTCAGCATCAACATCCTCTTGAACCGGTGACCCTTGACCTCCAAAGGATCGAAATACATCCATAAGCCCCTTAAAATTTTCGTTGAGAGTAGTAGAAAGAGTGTTAAAACTCTCTTCTGAAAAATTCAAAACAAGTAGAAATGAATCTCTCATTCATGATCATTTAATTTTCATGTTTGAATAATCATGAAATATATAGAGCCATTGTGGGATAAACTTACGTTGAGTTTGTATGGAGGAAGTAAGAGATGTTAGTTGTTGTGCCACAAGACCAAACTCTTGCTGGGTCACCACCGGTTCCCCTTGTACCGGGTTATTTGTCTGCTTCCTATGGGCTCTGGTCCTCATTCTTACTTTCTATTGTGTCTGATTTAAGATACTGGACAGAATCAATAAAGAGAATTATTATTGAGTGAATTTTACTCTTTACAGTAGAGCCGAAGCTACGCTTGGCTTATTAAATTTTTATTTAATTTAAAATAAACCGAAGCTACGCTTGGTTCGAGAGGAAAGGGAACAAAACACGGCGTGCCATCCCGCCTCTTATTAGTACGTGAGTACGTAATAAATCCTTCGTATTTTCAGACTCTAATCCGTTTCAATTAGACCACCCCTTTGTCAAAAAACAATACAAAAATATCTTACCTTTGTTGCGCTGTAATATCCGGTGAGGGTCCCCTCTTATCCATGAACACAGTTAACTCTTTTAATCAAAATTAAAAACTTTTTGGAGCACGAAAATTTATGCGACTACAACCGGCATGATGAAAAGATACACTGAGGAGGTAGTAGTAGAGAGGGCGCGAGGGAGGGCATTTGTTTATGGGGAGTACTTTAAATATTCATGTGACCTGGCCTGGTGTCCCAGGTACTACTACAATTAGTCATCTTCCTTTATACCGAGTAACCGGAAGGTTGAACTATAATACTTTTTAACCCTCTTTGATCATGAATTGGTAAGAGCCCTTTCATTTCATCTTACAAAGTATGGGCTCCTATAAAGACAGAGTAACTACAAAAAATAAACCTTCTAATATTCTCTTAGTTGTATTCATGGAAGACAGCTAGGGTCGTAAACAATGTATAAATATTTACAAAGTCTATGAATTCTTGTTTGGCAACATAACTGTCACATCACATGAAGAGTCTATAAAAAATAAAATATTATATTATTAGTTGAGATGAATCATCACTTTTCATCATCTGTAATTTGACTTTGGCAACAAATTCCTCTCTTACGGATATAATGATGACCGGAGAGGATTGGGTGACTTGATGGGAGATCAAGTTTTGGAATATTGTCAAGTTTACATTTGAATGAAATTTATCCAATTAGATTCTGGCTTTGTCCTATTGTACTCCTATGAATACGTCTCACAATGTCCACATGACGATGGCAATTTATTCCTGGATGGTCTCATTATCCACCACAAATGCACAGTCACAAATTGTGTTGTAGGAAAACATGGTCAAGATTGTATTGGAAGATTCCCAAAGAGTTAGAATTGAATTGCAAATTCAAAGAAATGCATTGGGAAGAGTCCCAAAGTATGGGTCACATTGATCAACTAAATTTAATTAAGCCTTCAAACATAAAACCCAATTTTATCCATTGTTTTGAACCAACTAAAAAAAATTTGTTCTAATGGCTCTAATAAATTTGAAAAGATGGTGAGAGATGTGACATGTCATCTCATCTCTCTCCGATTAATTCATTAGTTTGTTGACCGATTTTATTCTATTCTCTTCAGTTATTTTACAACGTCATTGATTCTCAACTCCTAATGACTCGTGTTAAACATTTATATGGAGAATTTAAGACAATAATGTCATAATAATGGTCTTTGTAACATTAATCATAAAACTTTATTTCTCTTACTAATTGATCACTAATGTCAGTTAGTTTTTTTAGAGGGAGTACATATTACTGTTACTGTAAATAAAAATGAAAATAATTTAGCAAGGGTGTCATGTTGATTAATATAAACGTCACTAGTTTCGTTCTCATTTAACTTGACATTTGGGGGCTGCTAAATTGTTGTAAAAAAATATGTTTGTTATGTTTTGACATGTATAATATTTGTTTAAGATTTTGTTGGTTTCCTTATGAAAAAGAAATAGAATGGCTCAAAGTTTGGTGTTCTCACGCCTTCAAGTGTGGATTTTTGTGCAGTGACTCTAATTTGTTATGTGACTTTTTTTTCATTGTCATTTGAGCAGCTATAGTGTGTTTAATGTTTGTTTAGGAGAGAGACTTTTTTTATTTAATTCTGACCGAGTTGTATGTACTACAACCATTATCGTGTTGAAGGCACGCAGTGTAACATTTCTTGAGGGATTTGAAGAGTACACATTTGAGAATTTGTGACTTCTGGTGTAGAATGAAAGTAGGTAAAGTAACCAAGTTATTTACAATTGTATAAAGTAAATATAAAAATTCTTTCACGAGTTTTAAGTCTTTTCCTTCAAGCTTTGACTCGGTTCCCTTCCTCGTCATGTGTTGTACGTACATGTTACATATATTCTACATATCAAACTCTCCTTTTGGTTTGTAGGCTGGAAAATCACATTTTATGACAGTTGGACAGTCCTCCATGAAAATATTTAGTCAGATTTTGTTGTCAATGCATACTCATACATGCCATTAGAGTCATTTGAAATGTATATTGCAGTGCTTGTGACCTTTCAAGAATTTGGCATACAACGTTTTTCTTTATCTCTCTCTCTCTCCTCATTCCACCTTTGTAAAATAGGACCAGGATTTTGTGTCTTGATACAGACATTGTCGTTGAGTTTGAAATTTTTGGCGTATGTTGTGTATTCGTATATTTTTATGATATTTAACTATGGTGGAAAGTTTTTAGGATAAGGAACATATTTTCATGTTAGAGGACTTGAGGATGGGAAACTTTTTTGAAATGAATTGTTAATGATGAGAAAAATGTTATGAAATGAGAGACTGGAAATTATTTATGTAAATTTATTTTGTTACAGGAAAATCCGTTTGTCCTTATGGACCAGTTCTTTCCAGGAAGATCGATTGAAGGTAAAATGAATTTCATTTTAAGTTTTTAACACTTTTGCAAAACTTTTTAACAACTCAAGTTAATCTTTTTTTGAAGTCATCATTTATAATATTCATTGTTTTGTCAATAGTCTCTTTGACTAGAGGTCTATAAAGTTTTATACTGTTTTTGCAAGTCGTAAATTTAATTAAAGTTTAAGGCTCATCTGACTCAAAATAATGTAATAATTTATAGGCTACCTAGAAACGATATTGGAGGAAACGGATGAAGAGTTTGAAGAGGAAGAGGTACGTACTCAAATACTACAATTCAAAAAATGGTTCATTCAAAATGAAGAAATTTATTTGTATAACTTTATGTGTAGAATGCATGATGGTGAGGAATGAAATTTTAATGGGATTGTTTTTATAAATTGTAAAATTCAGTGTTCAGGTCGCCATTGGTGGGTAGCTGATAGTGATTCTGATACAAACTCTGTCATTCGCGTTGATAGTGATTTCCAGTCAAAGAAGGAGAGCTCAAGTAGTGTTAAAGATACTGGAGAATTGTCAAAAGAAGACAAGGAAGACGTGTCTGGTGGTGGGGGAAGGAATAAAGAATTTCGTGTGACAGCCTCCTCAAAACCATTTGAAGATGGGCATTTATTTGATCAAATAGATTTTGACTTTGAAGAGACATTGATGGGTTTAGAGCCAAGACGGCGGAGTGGTATCGTTCAATCTGGAGAACAATCTTCCCGACTCCTAGCCGAGCAACCATTTGAGCAAGTTTTAAAATGTGAGACATCAATTCAAAGGAACAACTTGAAACATGGTGGTGGAAATTTTGAGGGGGGGCAAGATAATATGTCATACTTGATAAAATACGGGAATGGAAAATGTTCAGACTCTCCCGACTTGGATGAGGATGAGATTCAGCCTGCAGAAGTGAATGAAGAGGATTTTTTCTACACATCGGAAGACTCTGATGGATCATCAGAGGAGAATTCAGAGGCAACTTCATCAGATGATGGAGAGAAAAATGACGGAGTTGTACTTGCTGAATTCTCTCTCAACAGTTCAATGTGTAATCGTTTTCGTCGCTCATTTGAAGGCCAAATTTTAGCCCCGAAAATATTGGGACCAAATTCTAAGCTCAAGTCTTTTCGTAGTTTTGACAGTTTGAATTTAGCAGGGACAGAGTTGTTATTCTCATCAGCCGACACATTCCCCTCGTTCCACTACATAAAGGAAGTGAGCGAGCCCTCTCCTTCCAGTGTTGAGGTTGAGGGTGGCAGAGATAAGTATAGAAAGAACTCGGATTCATCCGCAGAGAGACCCACAGAAATGTCAACGGAGAATCTGTCTGAAGATAGTGGGATTGGGGGTGATGGGACGGGGGTTGGTTCTGCTCTAAATCTCAACCTCAACTCCCCACAACAGTGTAGTAATCTCAATAATTTACCTAGTATTTCCAGTGCCAATGAGCAAAGTCTCAGTTTCATTGCCAAGTCAGAGTTTGCTCTCAATCCATTTGTTTTTTCCTCTGCATCTGCATCCGAAGAGAATAGTATGAATAGTAGTCTCTTCCATGCCGTTGGTGGCATGGATCGTGAACAGATTGACTCTATTAATCCCACTTCTAGTGGTCGGGGGGATGACAAGAAGGAAGGAAATCCTTTTTTCCCCTCCCCCTCCTCATCCTCATCCCTAATGTCTTCAAATAATCAAACAGTCATCCCGAAGAGTACTCTGGAGGTAAAAAAGAATGACAATCCTGAAGTACGAGGAGAGGAATGTAAAGGAACACACCCAACTTCCACATTTAATAATGATAATGTTCCCTCCACAACGACGACGACGACCCCCCCACCATCACAGGTTGAATTTGCACAAGAACAGTTAGTGAGTAGTGTAGAGCCTGACGTGGTGGCTCAGTGCAATATGACGAGTGTTGTTGGAAGAGTTGTTGGAACTGAGGTTGTTGGGGAGCCGCAAGCAGTGTCTCCTATTGTTGTAGAAAAACTCGAAGGTCTTCCACCATTAGTAAACAACATTGAGACTGGGGGTAGAGCCAATGAATTGCCAACGCCACACTCTGAAGTATTACTTAAATTTATGGATGAGGATATGAGAATGGAGAATGATTTTTCAAAGAGTCAAGGAGGGAGGAAGAGTGAAAGTGAGTTTGGTGGAGAGGAAGATGGTGCTAATAATGTGTATGGACTTGCTCATGTGATCATTGAGTCAAATGAAGAAGAAGAGTGTATGATGAGGACTGGGAGGGGAGAGGGGGGGATAGAAAGTGGGCCAATGTCAACCTTGAGTAGTGGAGTTGATGCTACTCCAACAACTGGCTTGACTCTGATGACTATGGGCTTGCCTTCACTTGCCCAGAATAATAATAATTCAACAACTCTACCATCATCACATTGCAAAGAATCACTTTTATTGGAGAATGAATTACCACCAACATGTAGGAGTGTAGGCATAGCCCAGCATACCACAGCACACGAGCAGGAGCAGCAGGAGCAACAACAGCCTTCACTTGCTGGTGGTGATTCAGTGTGTGTGCAAACTTCAGGCTGGACGAATGTAGTTCATTCTCCTGTGCAAGAGTCTCTAACCAAAGAATCGGTTGAGTTTATTTCTGGCTCTTCTAAATTTGGCTGTACACGTACGAGTTTACAAGACAACCTAGACCGATCTGAATCTTTGGCTCAGTCAGAGCATCTGTGCAATAGCACAAGGAATACTGTCGAGGAAATCCTTTGCCCAGCAGATAATGGCATATCAACATCTGAGAGCAACCTCACCACTCCTCCTCCTCCTACCACCGTCGTCATTGAGAAACCTGGCTCGAGTCATCCCATCATCAGTCCACCCCGTGCTCTTCCACTGAAACAGTCCTCCCATGAATCTCTCTCATCCTCATCCTTTGTACCTGACATTCTGAGCTTAAGTGACCCCATCACTAAAGAGTCCCTTCTCTCTTCCTCCTCCTCTTCTTCTTCCTCTACAGCCAACAAATCCACAAAAATCATGGAAGTCATGGAAAGACGGAGTATGAGTCCTTCCTCTTCCTCATCCATACCATCAGCCATCAAAACTAAAACATACGGACCCCGGAATGAAGTGGAAGTGTTCCTTGTGAGTTCCCGTACACCCAGTCCAAGTATGAAAGTTCCAACGGAAGACTCGAATTTTCCTGAATCAGTAAATTCGGGTAAAGTGGTGAAAAAGGAAGTTCATTTTTGTCCCGTCGTGTCTGAAATTAGTTGGCGAGAGAGTTATACAGATCAAGGATCAGAATTTTCAGAGTCATCTGATAATCTTTTAGATGATCAGGACTCGATTAGTGTGGATGATATTGTGGATGGAAAGATGGACTTTTCTGGTAAGAGGAGTATTACAGAGTCAGTGACAGTGTCAGAACAGGTTACCCAGCCTATAGAAAATATTGTGTTGCTTTCTCATGACAACTCAAGTGCTATGACATCACCCTCTCAAAATAATTCAGAGAATGAGATTAAAGTGAGGTCTAGGCATCACAACTCGACAGAGAACACAAATGGACATTTTTATGAGGATGTAGGAGGCAATGTGGACTTAAATAATATTACTGTGTCACAAGCTCAACATCAACCCTCCACCCTCTCCATGGTTCCTGATTTGTTAAGTCAATGTGAGAATGCCTCCCAATCCCATACTCACATTACCGTTAAAATTGAGGAAAAAATCCCACTCCCCTCTTCTCCCCATCATCATCAACAACAATCACAACAACAACAACAAATTTTCCCATCTATTTTTGCGGATAAATCGGATAAAAATGAGGGGAAGAATGGGAATAAGTCAAAGAAAACGAGTGGGAAATCTTTTAATATTCCACTTGGAACGAGTGCTAGTGGGAAGAAGAATGAGAAAGAGAAGGACAAGCCTCTCAAAATTGAGAAGGATATAAATAAAGATGAACCAATTTCAAAGGATAATAGTGTTGGAAATTCAAAGAATAAGGCAAGTAAGCCAGGATTTTTTGAACGACTTAGTAAAATACGCTTGAGTGGCAGTAAGAATAAAAATAAGAAAAAAATTCATCCCAAAGAGAATGAGAATGTTGACCAATCATTACACAATCATACTAACGACGACAATTCAGGGTCAACAACTATTGCCTCCAAGACCACCCCATCACAACAACAACAAGTAGTCAAAGGAAAGTCACCAATTTTAAAAAAGTATCCAGCCAATAGTCCAACGCCAATAACTTCTACAACTCCTACAAATACTTCTTATGATGGGACAGATGGTGAGGTGGAAAAATCTAGTGAAGCATTTGAACATATTCTTGATGACATTGCGGGCATCAATGTTATTAAATTAAGACAACAACAACATGGTCGATTAGTCTTGGGTCCAAATGCTCCCAGTCCAACTCAAAAGATTGGACCGGATGGGAATAAAGTGAGAAGCTTTGCTGAGCGTAAACAATTTTTTGTCAATCTTCCCAAGAGTGGACAAGGGAAGGGTGAGAGTCCTTTGGATGTAAAATTAAATCAATTTAAAGAGGAGACTACTCGGACATGGGATCAAATTTCTAAATCTCATCCAGATTTGGAGGTAATTGAAGGCGTTACTCGAGACAGTTTGTCAGTTACAATAGAGCCATCAAAATGGGATAGTCGTCAACCTGATAGTCATCAAAAAGAAATAAGGAATCGACCCAACTCTCCATCCCAAAGAATGACAACGACTGACACGAGCCCTGAAATGGGAAGCCAGCAAAGAACGGAAAGAGAGTGGTACAGGCTTAAGAAATCAGTTGAAAAGTATCAAAAAAATTACAAAGATAAAGAAAAGAATTTCAGGACTGGTGTTACGGAGACCGATTTAGACGGTATGTGTCTTTTAAAATTGAGTAGCTTCTCTTTCTCTCTCTTCCTTTTTCCCTTTTAAGTCTTCTTTTTTTTATTTGTTTCTTTGCTTCACTGAATGTATACAAGTATAAAGATTGATACCGCCACAACTTGAGGAACATTCTATTCTAGCCCATGTTTTTTTGTGTAGTACATGCTCATACACATTGTATAACTTTTTACAAGTTTCTCCAACTCTGCACAAAAGTCAGGGTGGAAAGTTTGGTGTGTTGCAAGTTTAACTACTCCTTTTATTTCTACTTCGATTTCCTGCCATTCCTATCCCATGAATCTTTTTTAGACGAAACTATAACTCTTGAAACAGAGGCAGAGAGACTGGGTGTTGTATATAAAAAAAACTTGAGCATGTAAAGGATACATATTTGTTATTACATAAGTTGAATCGACCGTACTTATATATTGTACATATCATGAATCACTAGAACTGAAATACTGTAGATAATCCTCATCCCTATGTACAGAATGTCCATAAGAACCTGCTAAGCTTTTAACACTCTCATCCATAGCCAAAATATATTAATGGGATTTGTGTGGTGGAGGGGCTATTGTAACATTGTGAGTTCACCATCAATTTTCACAGTTTTTGATTGAATTCAATCCAATCTTCAAAATGTGGACGGCGAGGCTATCTGTCATGTTATTATTGTTATCCGCTAAATTTTTCATCATCCAAAACTCTATCTAGCCCAACCAACATATAAAATGATATCATAAGTGTAACATGATATTTATTCTATGATATTTCGATGATGCGAGATTGAGAGCACACTCTTTTTTTTTATTTGCAAAAAAAAAATGAATCATCAATTCGCTCCAGTCCGCACTTGTGAGTCACGAAGGCTGACCTGTATTACCATCATATTTAACATTAAACTCTATTATCCATCTAGGACTTCCCATAGTCATTATTATCATCATTTATTTTCGTTTATGTTTCACCGAGATTTTCTATTGTCTCTTGTTCACAAAATGTATCCAATTTCTTTGTGACCTAGTCACAGCACCAATCAATTTTTTTTTTCTCTCTTTGTGTGTGGATACAGTTGCCAGCTTTAACTATTCAACCCCTAATTTTTCCAGCAAGGTCAAATACTTTGTACACTATGCAAATATTAGATGATATCATTTTCATCAAACCATAGTCTATGGTCCATAGAGCTACAAAGTAGTAAAAAAAGTGTGCGTAATATTTACGTTCTTGGATTTGTCCGGAATTATAGTGAATAATTCAGTTAAATTTAGTATTAATTTGACGTAGACGCTCTGTGTTGTGTTTTATTTTGGATCATTGGGTCACCTCAAACTGTGCATGTGTTACCTCCATCGTCGTTTTTTTGCCTTTTCCAATTTACAAGGTTCTTGACTATCTGTTTATATTTTATATTTTAGACATGTGTGTACATACAATCATATTTGCAATTTGTAAAGTACAATTTATAAGTATTACAAGTAAAGGAATGTCAATATTGGAGATAGGTCTATAGGTGGTAGAGAATGATCATAAGCTACTTGATTGTGTGTGTTGTTGAGGAAGTAGGGAAGAGTGGAGAGATGTTAATCATTTTAATACTGACTCGACTGACCATTTCAGTGTGGGCACATTCATTGTCTTTTTTTTGTATTATTGTCAATTTAATTCATGCTGACAATGATTCTTCACTGGTGCTAGTACACATTTAATGACGATGTAGAGGAGAGAGAGTATAATATTGTTCTGGTTGATGTTCATACACAAATATTTCTTTGCACGAGCTCTGGCCATCAAGGCAAGAGTACATATCTATATAGGGTATGAAGGGGAAAAAAATATTTTCGACATGTGCAAAAACAATGCTAATTTAACATTTAACTAATAGTGTACATTACATGTTCTCATTTCACTCCTCCTCCCTCCTCACCTACATAAGTACGAGATGGAATAGTTGAACTGTATAAAATTATGCATGCAAATATTACTTGTACATTTCATGTTCTATCCAATGACTTTACATGTACTAAATGGTCATTACATAAAAAGAAGGAGAGAACAAAAAAATGATTTGCTCATTTTTAATCGTATAGTCCTCGACGACGTCAATTCTCACTCATAACTTGTCCGTCACAAACTAAGTACACACACAATGTAAAGTCATAGGTTGAGCTCTTTTTTTTAAATGAATGTTATACGTTTACAAGTTATAGTCAACTTTCATTTAGAATAAATTAATGTTATTATTAATATGCATTTCCTTTTGACAAATGTTGGTCTCTACTTATTGTCTGTAGTAAATTTCAAGTGTACAAGAGTTTCATAGAGACAGAGAACATATGACATGGGGAGTCATAATTCTTTTGTAGTATTAGCACTGCAGGTCATTATAATTCTCTCCACGTTGAGATCATATGAGGAGATGAGAAGAAGACAGAGATCAAACTCAAAAATCACGGCGATTCAATCTTCTACCATACAGTTCTAAGTAAGGAGAGTTTTTTTTAAAAACTTTATTTATTCATGAGACGGTGCAATGTTGAACTTGCGATTTACAAAGCTTGACATTAGTCTTTTTTCTTTTCACATAATATTAATATATTTTTTGTACACAATTATCATAGAGAGAGGGTTAAGTATATAAATATATGAGTAAGTCATATATTTATGCTATAAAAACTTGGATTTGATATTATTGTATACTTATCTTTAGTACATTCATTCATAGTGATTTACTATAATGACAACCCACTAGCACACCAGTTATACATGTAAATTGCACGTTGGTTAAATTATACACCTCATGTGATATCCCTCCTATTTAATATTCAATTATTCCTTCAAACACTTTATTTTATTTCTTTTTTCTCTTCTCTCGTCTTCATCGCCGAAGGTCCTCCTTGATCTCCAACCCCTTTTCCAACTTGTACACATGGCACATGGAGATTGTATTAAAATGAAAGGAATTTATTGGGTGACAATCCTCTGTCATTAAAAATGACCGGTGCTATATAAGGGAGTTTACATGGCTTCATTCAGAATAGGACCGGAGGTCGTCCATGAGTCATATTTCATTGTGAGACAAAATTTGTCTTTTCACAACTCACAAAGAGTAGAATGGCAGAGTTATGAATGTTAATTTGTGTCAGACTCAAATTGGAGACTATAATTTTTCAAGGGGGAGGTGAATTGATTAGAGATTTTATCATGTGAGTACTACAACTACAATATTATTATTATTAATATTATTATTATTTTCATGTGAAAGAGAGTTAAATGATAATGAAGAAGTTTTTGATGAAAATGGACTTGTCTTTAGTGTAATATAAAATTTACAAATATCGTATGATTGTAAATTAATGACAGTATAAATTGAGAAATGTACAATGTTATCCTGTAGGGCTCTTTGGTTATAATAGTCTAAGCTGAGTTTATTTATTTAATGACTCTTTTACTCTTCTCTATCTTTTTCTTTTTGACTGGGTTAATTCAGCCGCTTGCAAGAGTTTACAGTTTACGCGGACGATTAGTCGTCACATTGAAAGAGTTACATTGATGTTCAGGAAAAAACTGAATGACTTTTTTTTCCCTTCCTCATGTAATGTTATCTCTTTTGCAGCTAAGTTTAGTTGAGTTGGAGTTTAGTACTGCTCCTATTTATTTATATGTATATATTTATATATATACACACATTATGGAATGTTCCTTTGATTTTACTGCTGTGAGGAGGGGGGAGAGAAGGAGGAGGCCTGGCTGAAGAATTTCTGTAAAATTCTATATCTGTCCTGTCACACTCTGCCCATGGAATGAAAAACTCTCGTATGTAGTGTAGTGGAGTATGCTTTGGAGTTGGGATCATAAATAAATATCAGGCAAAAGTGTCTACTACAGAAAAAGTTATTGAACGGCAAGGCTGTAAAGAGTAAAGATAGCACATACATGATAAAACATGGACAGTTGAAAGATTAAGATGATAATTATTGTGCATACTCTGTATATTTATAAACCACCAAGATAATAATTTTAGGAATAGAAATGGATATCTCTCTCTTCAAATTAAATATTACAAATCAGGACAAAGGGCATCAAAGAAAATGTAGGGAAAAAAATTTAAAACTTTTACTCCAACTAATAACATCATTTCAATATTTATTATAAAACTTAGTTTATTTATTTGATGGTTGTCATCAAAAGTTTTTTTCTTTTTGGAAATAATTGTGTACATATTGTTTTTAATTTCCGTATCATGATTTTTGCATTCATTTTGGAGTACATGATTAATTTCTGTCTCCCCCATTTGGAAGAGGGACTTGTATCCATGTACGTACGTCTGTAGTGTATTTAAGTAAAAGATGTGGATGGTACGGTTACATGGTGTGGGTACGGGATGGCATTCTCATTTACAGAAATGAAATGTCTTAAAATAGGTTTTGAAGGAACGTTTTACGTTTTTCAACATATTTGTAGTTTAGTGCAGTTAATAGTACAGTGAAAATTCTTTCGTGAGGATGAGGACGAGAGGAGAGAGAGAGAGAGATCAGGATTAGACTAATATTATCTGCCTTGAGGAACTCACTGTTTTTCTCCCTCCAAAGAATCTGGCAAGGCAGTGCATGGTGGCATCTCACTACAACTTGAACACTTTTATGGTACGGGAAAAACCAGTACTTAAATATACTTGGCCCAAATATTCCTTCAATATGGTCATGCAGCCCCACAAGTCTGTTGTGTCATTCATAAAATGTAGGGACTGACAACTAAATCTGCAAAAAAAAAAATAATTCGGACACAAGGGTATAGAACATTACAGGTTCGGCTGAAGACATAGAGTTGAATCGAGGGGAGCCGACCCCCTAGCGTGACATCACACGTGAACTGTTTTTTTTCATTACCATGTACACTATAGGAAATCGTGAGTGTCACAGCTAATTATAATTACTACGACTAATTAAGATTATGACAACCGACATAGAAAATTGTAGGTAGTAGCACCATTATATGCACAATATTTCTGATAAAAAAAGTGAGTTAAATGAAACACAAATTGCAAAA
>JAQIVZ010003228.1:0-15189 GCA_034700945.1 Arrhopalites spinosus
CTTTATCAGTCCAGCCCGGTGGAGCTACGTTTGACACTGTGATCACTAGAGGGTGGAATGGAGTTTGGGTTTTGGTTCGGGACATAAGCAGGACAAATTTATATGGGATGCAGAGTGATTGTGTTAATGATTATTTTGTTAAAAAATTTTGTTTTTGCAAATAAAATTTATTCTATTCCATTCTTTTTTTTAAAATCCGCCAACAATTCCCGCCTCAATATTTTCCCACTGGGAGCCTTACAAATGGCATCGACAAACTCAACTCCACCCACAAGTTGTTTGTATGAAATGACCTTGTCTTTTAGAAAATGGTGAATTTTTTCTTCAGTCAATTTTTGATCTTCTGATTTTTGTACGATGTACGCTCGAGGTACTTCACCCGACTCAGGATCGGGTACTCCAATGACGGCCACGTCGACAATTTGAGGGTGTTCTCGTAACAAGTCTTCTAGTTCAGAGGGCGCTACTTGAAATCCCTTGACTTTGATCAATTCTTTAAGGCGGTCCACAATGTAAAAACATTTGTCCTCATCGTAGTAGCAAATATCGCCAGTATGGAGCCACCCGTCAGTGTCGATTGTGTCACGTGTTGCCTTTTCGTTCTTGTAATAGCCTTTCATCATCTGCATAAAATTTAATTGAGAAAATTGTCTTTACAATTAAATTACAATTAAAATTACCTGAGCTCCCTTAAGACAAAGTTCGCCCCGCTGATTGGGCCCCAAAACTGCCCCTGTTGTGACGTCAATTATTTTGGCTTGTGTGCTGGGTAGTGGGCTTCCACAAGAACTTATTTTATTATTTCCCATGCTGGGTTTGATGAGCATGATCATGCCTGCAAAAATATTTTCAATTAAAAACAAAATTACGCGCCAAAATTTTAGAATCATACCAGACATTTCAGTCATGCCATAGCCTTCTTGAAATAGAATAAAATTGGGGAATTTATTCAACATTTTTTTAATCAAAACTTCCCCGATAGGAGCTGCCCCTGCCAAAACCGCTCTCACGTGTTCCATCTCTTTGGCGCCAATTTCAGGTGATTGACACAAAAAATTAAGTAGGGGTGGGACTAATTGTAAGAGAGTAGGATGATGTTGTCTAAATGCTTGGACGAATGTGGCGGGGTCAAATTTTGGGAGGGTCAAAGTATGGACGCCATTATAAACCCCGTAGAGTAAATAGCCATGAAATCCCGCCACATGAAAGAAGGGAAGCAACCCAATAAATCTTTCTTGCACTCCTGTGTCCCCTAATGACCTACAAGTACCCACATCGGGTACGGAGTGTTGAAGAACGTTGGAGGTCAAACCAAAATGGGTCAAACAGACACCTTTTGGGGGTCCTGTGGTACCCGAGGAGTAGGGTAACATTGCCGTGACATTTGGGTCAATTTCTGTACCCTTAACAAAATCATAGCCAATGGGGTCAGTCTTGATCATGTCAAAAAATGGAAGACATCCCTCGGGGGTTTGACCAATGACGACGATGTGGGTCAACTCCGGGTAAGATTGGCGGGCTTGGAGGACGGCGGGGAGGAAGAGGTCAAGGGTCACAACAAGTTTGGAGTTAGAGCCCACAAGTTGTCTCACAATTTCGTGAGGGGTATAACCCGGGTTTATTGTTGAGACGACAAGACCCGCTTCAAGACTACCCAGGAGGGCGATGGGGTATTCGGGTAAGTTGGGCAAGACGAGACTGATGACGTCACCTCGCTGAATTCCATTTTTAATTAGACTGGCGCCAAAACCTCGACTATGGCGGTAGAGCTCTTCGAAACTGTATTTACGGCCAGTGATCCCGCATTCCTATAATTTAAAAGGGCGGGTTAAATTAAAAGTTTAATTTTTGCGGTTTTAAAAATTACAAAGGCAGTTGCTGGTCCCCATTGGAGTGCCTTTTCCCAGAGAAATTCGGGGACGGTTTTATTCACTAGAGTAATATCAGGTTCTGGGGATTTGACCCAGAGGTTGACATTTTCATTTTGAGGAGAACTGGAAAATGTTTTGTGGGGTTCTAATGTTAATTGAAGGGGTCGTAAGTATTTCAAGTTGAAAATATTTTTAATTAAACGACTCATTTTAAATGCAAACAATTTTTAAAAATAAATAAATTAGAGTGAAAAATGGATGAGAGTAAAAAAGACACGAGTTCGTGGGAGGTTATAAAATGGAAAAAGGTCAATAAAATTTATCTCGTGTTGTATGATTTTACATGGAGGTACATACATGAACAAAATATTTTATTATCTTATCTAATTCCATCCTGTTTAAATTTTAAATGTCAATTTTATATACAATAGTCCATAGAAATAGAAAACTTTATTTAATTTTAACTACAGTTACATGTAAAGTTTACATGCTATATTTTTTAGTTAATTTAACGTCAAAAATTTCAAATTCATGTTTAGTTAACTCAACAAGTTTTTAAATTAAATCTAATTTAATTAGATTCAAAATAAATAGAGGCTTTTGGAATGAAACGTTGACTTTCTGCAATTAAAAATTCACACTTTATATTTAATTAGTTAATTACCATAGTACATAATTGTATTTGCATCCAAAATGACAATTAAATTTTACGCAGTCTCACATGATGAGTACTGCAAAATGGTAAATTTACACAAATTTTAATTTGACACTTAATTATAATTAATTTTGACATTCATTTACAAAATTGTACAATGCCGACGACTCAAGGTTTGACGCCAAAATTTTAAATATTTTGAATTGTTTTAGCAGCATAATTTAAATTAGATTTCAACTTGGCTTGAATTTTCCAGGCCCAAAAGAACCACCCCAGGGTCAGGGGGCTTCGAAAAAGACGCCACCTGGAAATGTCAATAAAAATGAGAAACCAAACCCAAAAGACACCAAAAACCCCACACCCGCACCCCCTCCAAAAAATCAAAAATCCCAAGGTGGCAATTACAATCCGAGTTTCTCCCCTCCAGACAAAAATTCCTGGAACGTAATTTTACGGGGTCGATGGTACAACGGGAAATTAATATTTCCGCGGGAATTGGATCGAATTCAAAATAGTATAGAAAATTCTGCAGCCATTTTTAATGAACTTAAAAATTTATTGGATAATTCTACTAATCTTCAATTACTCCATGATCGATTCAAGGTCAAATAATTTAAGGTCATATTGGTGATGAGATAAAATTAAAATACTTTCTTGTTGGGCAGGATGCCATGGGTAAAGATTATGACGACAAATTGGAGAACCCTCACGTTGACCCACGACGCCCTTACTCCGTACAAGAAAGGCGAGCTGCATTTCGGGAAAACTTATTCGATATTTTAAGCGCCAATTTACCTTGTTTCCAAAATGGTCAAAATGGGTGTCTCGGCTACTCTTCTGTGACCAGAGTAGCTGATGAGGTTAATTAAAATAATTGGACATCATAATTAAATTTTATTACTTAAAAAATTTCTCTCATTGTCAATTGTCCTTTCAGCCGAAAAATCGAACTGTGGATGTCGTCGTCGTTGTAACGTATTAAGCATGTACTAGTGAAGTACTCATAGTCTATTTGCAATTAATTTGGGCGGTAGTTTTTGAATTCTAAAAATGAATTTTTTGTACAGTAAACTAAATCATGTGGCCCCTAACTTTTCATCAAATGTACAGTAACTTTTTGACCTATTACATAAATGGTTTCCACAATAAATTTGAGGTTTCATGATTTAAAATTGGTATAATTTAAAATGGACGCCATTTACAGCCCCGGCAAATTAATAAAAAATCCAGCCAAATAAATGCATTATCCCGACAAATAAATAAATGCCCCTTCAAGAAATACAGGGCCCTGCAGAAATGACGTATCCCCGGCAAAATAATAAACGCCCGGAATTTTATTAATGCCCCGGTAAAAAAGTATGAAATCCCGACAAAAAAATAAATACCACAGCAGAAAGATAAGGGGCGATCACACTGGGCCTATTGCATGCAATCGAATTGCATGCAATCATAGAGTACATACAGTGTATGCATAGAAACATGGGTATATAGAGTAAATTCTTACATACTCTATGATTGCATGCAATGGGCCCAGTGTGATCGCCCCTATAAATGAATCGACGAAACAGCAAAGGCCCCGACAAATTAATAAACATCCCAGAAAAAATAGGTGTACCCCGGCAAAAGCCGGACAAATCTATTAACTTTTCGTTTGACAAATTGACAGCAAATTGAATTGTAAATAAATTCAAGATAATTATTATGATGAAACTACTCAAATTTACAATTATTGCCAATACAATATTATGTGGAATGTAAAAATATCCAAAAAAACTCGTCTCGCACCAACTTTCTCATTAAATAAAAAAGTATAGCGAACAAGTCAGATGCATTGTTGTTTTAGTCCCTGTCCCACCTGTATAAACAAAAAGTTTTAAGAAGACGACTAAAATAATTCATGGATATTAAATTGTCACAGTTGGATTTGTAACTAAAGATTTGTATACGTTAAAAAATTTGAAAATCGAAGTAAATAACTTGTACATTATTCCATGTTGGGTAATTTTTTATCCACGTTTTCAAATTACAAAATGATGTACAGAACTTAATTTTGCTAACTCAATGAAGTCACATCATAGCACTGGTTTTCATTTGACATGAATGCCTTTTATTTCCTAGAATTCATATAAAATTTTCATTTATCTTCGAATTTTTCATCGCACTAGATAAGTTTCCAATTCCTTTTCTTGATTAAAAATTAAATATCATTTCTAATGCAATCCGGGTTATTGTCTTGCAATCCCATATTATTGAAACGTCCTCTCATTTTTAAAAGTGGGAGGTATTTACTGTGAAAAATTTTATGGATACTTAAATTTTTCTCTAACTCCCGGGTGACTGTGTAACTCCCACTGTGTATCTCCCGGTGTGCAACACAAAATCGTTTCTCCCGGGAGATAGAGAATCCTGTTTGGTCCTCATCGTCATCACAAATTATTTTGTCCTCCCCTTAGCCTTCATCTTCATTATGGTCATCATTTTTATCAAACAATTTTACGTCTGTTCTATACAAGAGATCAAACGAATGGAAGCCATGTGTAAGGTCACAAATTTTATTTTTTACCGCCAATATAATTTGGAATTTTTTCCCTTTAGATCGAAGTCCCATTTTAGGTCATTTTGTAACAACAATGCCAGGCTTGATCACAATAAGAACTACGAATAAACAAGATAATTTAATAAAACAATTTCATCATGTTCAGGTCAGAGGTCAGCCAACTAAAATTGTAGATATTAGATAATTGTTTTTGGCGGTTTTTTTTAAAATTTAAATTGAATTTTTTTTAGAACACACACTTTCGCCTGGTTTATATTTACGGAGGGTAATTAGGTTTTGGGTTTTGACTTGACCTTTTCACTGGTATTTTCATGGCGGCTGTGACCCTCAGTTTTTTAATATTTTCCGAATGTAATATACAAAATAATTTTATTTAAATTCAAAATTTTAAAAAAAATTTAAATTTTTTTTTAAAAAATTAGATTTTGGCTCTAGTCAAGTTGGACTGGCTCTTGCGGCAACTTTGAGACTGCAGGGCGTGCTACAAGCGGGAATTCGACAATTTACTGAGACAGAACATTTTATGACGTCAACTGAAAGAATTCTCAAATATTCTAAATTAGAATCAGAAGCCCCACTCGAGTCATCACGTGACCTCAAGCCTTCGTCTGATTGGCCCACTAGTGGTTCCATTAAATTTTCTAACGTGTCATTGGCTTACACGGAGGGTCTGGATATTTTGAAGAATTTGACCTTTGAAATTAAACCAAAAGAAAAAATTGGGATTGTTGGCAGAACTGGAGCGGTAAAATTTAAAAAAAATTGATTTTGCCGCGCTAAATATTTTAAATTAATTTTGAATACAGGGGAAAAGTTCAATAATAGCCGCACTCTTTAGAATGACAGAGCCAAGAGGAGACATTTACATTGATGAAATTAAGGTCAACGATATTGGCCTCCATGACCTCCGCAAGTCCATCTCAGTAATACCACAAGACCCAATCCTTTTTTCTGGTCCTCTCCGCTACAATCTTGACCCCTTCGGTCAATATCCAGATGACAAATTATGGGAGGTCATTCAAGAAGTTGATCTGGCGGACAAAGTTTCTGGATTGGATTTCCAAGTGGCTGATGGAGGTCAAAATTTGAGTGTAGGTCAGCGTCAATTGGTGTCTCGCAAGGGCAATTTTGCGACAAAATCGAATTCTGGTAATGGACGAAGCCACAGCCAATGTTGATGGAGAGACAGACAATTTAATTGGACGGACAATTAAAACTAAATTTGCACACTGTACCATTATAACTATAGCTCATCGTTTACAAAGCCTTTTGGATTCAGATAAAATTCTTGTATTGGATAATGGCTGTATACAAGTTAGTGTAAACTTAATTACAATTAAAAAAAATATTCTAAAATTAAATTTAAATTATAGGAATACGATCATCCCTACATTTTACTCAAAAATCCAAAAGGAATTTTAACGTCCATGGTGAGTCATTCTGGACGGGGGGATTTTGAAATAATTTATAAAGTGGCTAAAAAGGTACAATTAAATTTAAAAAATAATTAAAATCCGTTAAAATGCACAATTAAATTTCAATACGTCAATTTAATTTATTTGTAATTTATTTTTTTCTAGTCTTACAAAAAAACAAGAGAGAAAGTTGGTTGAACAGAAAATAATTTTAAAATTTAAATATTTTACAAACAGAGTATTTTACTCAACCACAAGAAATGGCATTTAAGTTTAATTAAAATTAAAAATATTTAATCAAAATGAAAACTCCACCAAGAATATCTTTTAAAAATTATTTACTGCATTGTAAAACTTAAAAGGATGAGAGCAAAGGCTTAGATGAAGAATTTATTCCTTTGCAAGAAAAAGGATCAAGGCCAAAATATTATTTCAGCTAAAGGGCTCTCCCACTATTAATTAAAAAATGGTTGTCAAATATTTTACAATGGAAAAAGAAACCGTGACCCTCAAAATATGAACCCCTACTTCAGACATGCAATCTCTCACAAGATCTCTAACAGTCAGAAATGTTCCCTATAATTATTCAAGGCACGAGACCCAAGCTGGCCTTTGAAAATTGAGTCCCCTGAGAATGTTTTCTAGCTGGATGAATTGTTGTTGGGTTTTTCTCAACGACCTCCAAAAAACCGTTTTTTTGGGGCCAATTTCCCTTCTGGCGTCCGGATGCAGGTGAGTCCCTTCATTTTAATTGGAAGGGAGGAAAAATGATCCAGTGTAAAATTCTTCTAGAGTTATCTTCAGGAAGGGTGAGACTACAAAATAAAATTGAAGGGATTGAAGCTGGCTTCTATTTTTCTTCTTGAGAGAATTTTAGTGTCCTTTTTTCTTCTCATTCTCTCTTTTTTCGTCCCTACCGAAGGAGCCCTTGTGCTCTTGGTGTAGGGATGTGTGGAAATTAGAAATTTTAATTCTATTTTTTGGCTGCAGAATAAAATTGTTAGAAAAAAAACTTTAAAGTTTAAGTTTCTTTTTTTGAGAAATTAAATTATTTTTAATTTCTTTCTGTTTCTTCTCGCCTGTGTAACGGGCAAGGACGGCAGGGGCCTTTATTGGGACTTTGTGTGAGCTAAAAATATTTTTATGGGAAATTGTTGTACAATTCTTTTTAGTCTCTTTCTTTTGTGCGTTATTATTTTATTATATTTTAATGAACTTTAAATTTCATATGTAATTAACTTGACTGTTAATTATTACAGAAATGTCACAATTATTAGAAGAAACTGCAAAGATTTTGATGGGATGAAAAAGGATAACGTTCAACTCTTGCCAATTATAGTCTTTGTCAAAAATGTGAGTCTAGTTTAATTAATGTAAAATTATTATTTAAAGTACTCTCAGTTTGTCATTGTGTTGTGAAAATTGTTTCGTAATGGCAAATAATTTTAATGTGAATAATTTACTAAAATTTTATCCTTTAAAAGTGAGAATCGCTGTGGTAAAAAAAGGGGTGAAAAAAATTCTTGCAATGACATTATTTTGCACACATTTTTGCAACAAAATTTTAAAGTGAGTAGTGGAGTCCATGAATTAAATGATTAAAAATAAAAATGATTTTTATTTGATATATTTTTTAAATATTTTAACTGTTAAAAACTATTGTAATTTATTTTTTCAGATGAAAAGAAAGAGAAATTCCACATTTTTTGAGTTTGACAATTATTTGGACACCGAGGACATGAAAATGAAATTTGTTTTAACAGGTAGTACTTTTTAAGAGATAATTTGTTGATTTATATTTAAAATACATTTTTTAAGAGATTGACAATTTAATAATTAAATAACTTTTTAAATTGTTTACATTCAGAATGTTTTCATCTTCCTCGCTTCCCCGAATCATCATCACAAGTTTTAATGTTGGACATTGGTGACAAAATGACAAATTAATACAAAAAGGTTAAAAATATTTCTAAACTAAAGGGACTTTTCTAAAAAGATACAGACAACATAGCTGCATAGTGAATTGGAGCTTCCTTTTGGAAATAATTGTGCTATTGTCACTTATTCCTTACTTAATGACTAAGGGCAATTGAAATTAATTTTGAAAAGCACAATTCCTAATTCTGTGGGCAAAAAACCCAATTCCGACGGTAGAATTACTAAGGGCAGAAAAAAAAGTGAGAGCAAAAATACCAATTTGAAGGGCTGTGAAAACAAACCCATATATTTATGACAAGCACAGGATCTCCAGTAAATTTTTATACAGTGTTATTATTTTGACTCTCCAAAATTAACACCAAAATGAACAGGCTCAAAAGAGCCGATTACCAATAAAACTTCAAACGATACAAAACGATAGACGTTAGTGTGCTGTGTATATAATATATATTGTAAAGATATTGTGACCTAAATCCGGGTTAGGTCGTTCGAGGTCTACGAGGGCTATGGGTGTAAATACAGTGCCAAACAGTACATTTAAATTAAATAATGATTAACACACTCAGATTCGATTTGGAAGGGTCTCTAATTGGCCGAATTTATTATCAGTTGAACTTTAAAACTAGAGGGGGACAACTTAATTAGGACCTGACTAATTTCAGGCCGGGTGTTGTACCAGACGTAACAAACTTAAAACATTTTTGAAGCATAACTATTTTAATTGTTCTATTTCAATTAATTTTTTATGTTCACAAGTAGGGTCGTGTATTGTATTAAGGTGAAGCTACAGACCCACAGGGTCGTGTCATGATAGTTATTTGTGCAAAAAATGTTACAAAATTCACTATTTGTATTTTTTATATGTTTAACCATAAGGTTGCGGTGCGTATCAAAATGAAGCTACAGACCTATAGAGTCATGTTATGGTAGTTATTCTTATAAAAATAGTTTTTTTTTACTAAAATGATGACTCCTCTTCGTGTAGTTGGTCCATGGCAATGTTGTCATGTCATAATTCTAAAACTAAAAATTTTATGTCACAAACCTGATTAAATTCAATATTAGGTTTTTTCATCGTTATGACTGTAACATCTTCGTCAATTTCATATAGAGACTTAAATGATCGTTGGTTAAGTAAAGTTTGGGCATAAATTGAGTTGAGTGCCACTCTGGCATCAACTTCAATAAATGCATAGTATATTGTCTTTCCAAAAACGTAATTTGTTCTGTTTTTGCAATCGTTTCTTCTTGCTCACTAGTAGTAGTGGCTCTTATTGGCATATTTTGGTCAATATACGATTTTAGAATTGAACCTTCGCTAAATACATGTCCTCTATTTATTTTTGTTGTCACTACGCCTAGAGACATGTAAAATTGTAATAATTTATGATAGACGACATAATCTTCTTTTGGGTGAAAAGTCAAAAGAAGACGTTGTGTACCCTTTGGGCGGGATATATCATGCTTATATTTGTCTAATAAGTCTCTTTGATATTCAGATTGCTCCATAATATCAATTTCCGACTTTTCTGGGGCGGGGGGGGGGAGATCTTTTAAATAGTCCACGAGTTCGTCTGTAACGAACATGGACACTTCTAAAATTTATCCCTTTGATGTGGGATTAAATTATTCAAAACCATCAAAGTTATCTTCTGATAGCCTTTCGATCTCACATTGAGACAAGGCCCGAATATCCATATGATATAAGATTTAAGCGTAACATAATATCAATGGTAGATGAATTTTCTACGATGTTCAATTACCCGAGTGTGAAACTGCGTTTTAGACTACATAAGAATCTGCGTTTGCATGAATGAATAACGTATGTAATACCAACGTACTCGAATTGAAGAAATAATTTATATGCAAACATGTATTATTGCTGTCTGCGAAAATAAAGTTCAAATAATTGATTTATGAACAGCGCTTTGTTTAATTTGGTTTTGGCAAGCAAACTTTTAACACTTTATAAAAGTTATGATTGTGCGTAACGTTTTAAGTTAAAAACACGTCTAACAAAAGAACTCAAGTAATTTATTTTGTCCATAAATAAAAACAAGAAACATTTGCCTTTTTTCACATTATCTTGTTCTATTCAAACGTCGGCTTTTCAATAATCTTGTAATTTTTACTTTAAACTAGACATAAAAATTTAATTACAAATGTCTATGAACAAGTACACTGTACAGTCTTTTTATAGTCGTGGTCTCACGAGGTGAGTTGAGACGATTTCCCTTGATGTTTTATCCTTAGCTTTCTCTTTATTTTTTGCGGAATGCTAAAAATCAAGGATAAAATATACAAGGAAAGTGTCTGAACTTACCTCGTGAGATCGAGACTTTAAAAAGACTCCGTACAAGCAGAACCTGTGCAGTTAATCTTTCTAAAAAGAGGCAAAGCCTCTGTCTCTAAACGCCAACACATTCCAGACAAATCTTGTATAATTTCATTTAATTATTTATTTATTAGTAAAAAATGATTAATCATGACTTGTTAAAAATATTTATGTACACTAATTAAGATGATTATTTTTTTGCAATAAATTGCGTCTTCTTACGTCTCAGATAAAAAACAATCCTTTTGAAAATGATTATAAATGAAATGAAAACGAATTATTTTATTATGAATGAACATGGCCTTGAGTCATCATTAAATTAAAATTAGATTTATTAGAATTTTACTGTTTATTGTCACTCATCATGGGCATCAAATTTTATCTCAAATGATTTAATTTAATTTTAAAATTCCTGTCAAATTCATAAATTAAACCTCAATTTAAACTAATATTTAAATTTCAAGGACGGATTCAGAACGTGAAAGAGTAAAGGTTAGCTTGTGGACAAAATATGACAACATTCCCAAAAAATGAACAACAATAATTTTCTTTGACCACAGTCATCATAAAATTTAGTTCAATTAAAACTCTGCAAAAAAAAAAAAATTCAACACAAGACAACAATATATTTACAATTAAATTAAATTCCAAAATAATTTGCATACTCTTCCCTGACACCAGGTAAATCAATGACTCGAGTAACATTTTTTTAGACCAAAACTACGACACGGGAGTAACCATTGAGACAGGTGGTGAGCTTTTAGTAGCCTCCCTCGTCTTTTTCATTTTTGGCACATTTTCAACTTCCTCTTCCCTCCATTTCCGTTTTAATTGCTGAACAGCCCAAATTCCAACGGGAGCAATTAAAATGTCAATTATTTTTATAGCAAGGCGTTCAGCCGTCACTTTGATGACGATGATGATGATCAAGTAAATTATACTCAGAATGAATGAAATTATTCCAAATGCCAGCCAGATTGTGAGACAAAGTGGTTTTTTCTAAAAATTCATTGATTTAAAAAAATGCATTCATAAAATTATTTAACAACTTTTAATTAAATTATAATTTTACCTTGATGACACCAAAAACAAGAAGGAGACTCATAATAATCCAAATGACCAAATAAATTATGACGGCTGCCCAGATAGCATAAATCATCCATTGAAATTCTAAAATCCAAGCGACATCCTTGGTACTCTTATTTTTAAACAAGTCACTCCCATAGTCCACCATGTTTTTGACATACAAAATAAGAGACACTATCCCTGAAAGCTTTTTTTAAATAAAATCATTTAATGTTAATTAATAATGTAATTTTTTTAATTCTTTTATACCGCTTCAATGGCAGCCACCACAATAGCCGCAATAGACACCAAAGATAATTCCATATTTTGTAGATTAAATTTTCAAAATTAAATTTTTAACGGCTGGGCATAATCTCCACCTTCTTTTTTTCAAAATAAAATGATGAATAATGTCTATTATTTTTAAATATGAGCGGGCATTTTTTCAGGTGTCTACCTACTCCCACTCAAAATTTTCTTTTATGGTTGACGAACAAAGAGAAAAAAAAATAACGAGAGGAAAATCAATGAGAAAAGTGTTGAGAATAATTTTATTGTGTGTCATATGAATTATTTAAATAAAATGGACAGAGGCGGATTGATTATTGGCAAAATAATATTTATTTTTAATGGTACATTCAATTAAATTTTTTCAATGGCACACAGTCGATTTTAAAATGATTTTTTTTGGCAATTATTGTGTAAAAATCATACAATTTACTTTAAGTGTGAAAAATAATTAAAATTAAATACATAATGAATATTACAGTTCCATCTATATGTATCTCAAAATGTATATTTAACCCCATTTAATTTTCATTAATTTAAATAAAATTAATTTCCTCACAAAATCAAAACTCCCTCTCCAACAAAATTCCCCACAAAGAAATCCTATAG
Organism: Arrhopalites spinosus; assembly: GCA_034700945.1. Taxonomy (NCBI): domain Eukaryota; kingdom Metazoa; phylum Arthropoda; class Collembola; order Symphypleona; family Arrhopalitidae; genus Arrhopalites; species Arrhopalites spinosus. The sequence goes on from JAQIVZ010003228.1 coordinate 12,734, forward strand.
CTAAAATCAACCCATAACTTAAAAGTTGTAAAGACAACCAAACGAATTGTTTTCCCGCCTCACGATTTTCAAATTCCTCATCATCCCCACCATAATATTTTTTTTCTTGAACTAATCGTCGTGCATTGACCTGACCTTTTTGTTCTAATTTTGCTTTATAATTACAAGTCCACAATTCCTTGAGGCCGCCATTGGTCACACCATTTATGACATAATTCAATGGACCTAAACATCAAAAATTAAATCAAAATTTCTTGATTTTATTGGTAAAAAAATGGCGGGACTTACGTAAGACTTCTGGATAAAACCGACTGACCCCAACGCCCAAGTTTGAGAAACCGAAAGATTCGATTGAAAAATAAAATAATTTTTGACGATGAATGTCCGTCATGTGAGGCACCCCCAAAACTTGTAAAATTATCTTTGGGCCAATACAAGCCGCTCTTTCTTCCAGGATTAATTCAAAACACTAAAAAAATTAAAATATTAATTAAATGCCCAATTAAAATAATTAAATAACTGACTTCTCTATCAAAAGGATTATACTCGGCCGCCCTTTCTCTCAGGGCGATGCCCAAGGGGTGGAGGGGCCGGTCAATGAAGAATTGATCGACAGTCCCCACATACATGACCACCCCCAGTTTGTAATCGGACTTTAAAAGGTCATTAAAAGTTCTTGGCGGGGTCACGTACGATGGGAGGGAGACCAGCGTGACGAAATTTGACTAAATTAATTTTAAAATTTAAAAATTAATGTTAACGATAATGACGATTAACTTAATTACTTACCTTATACAAACAAGATAAAACAATCAAGGCAAAAAACCAATGACCCAAAGTCCACCTACTGACCCCACTAACAATATTCTGACTTGACCTCCTTGAAGCCAATCCACTCTGATCCAATATTGGTTGTAATAGAGTTAATGCTAAAACATAAGATTGCTCAAAATTGATTTGACCTGAATTTGACCTTTTGGTCTTGCTTCCAATTATCAGTTCAAGGGTAGCAAAAATGAACAAAATGGAGACGAATGACCAAATCCAAACGTGGGGACTTAAGGGTGACCTTAGGACGGACAAGGAGGAGAAATTGATTCTCAAGGGGAGGGCCGTCACAAATGAAATTGTTTCATAAAATACTGAATGAGAAAATAAAATTATTTTTGATTTTAATGGCCCCATTTTCATCATAAAAGACAACATTGCACTGCCCTCTACTAGTGGCTGAGTGTACTCATCCCACTGTCCATTTTTGTCTGGTTCATCAGCCAAAAGAGTTGAGGCAGGTTCGAGGATGATGGTGGCATTTAATTTGAAAGCCAATTCAAAAAATACCGCCGTCAACGGGCCAATCCATTCACCATTTTTTTTGAAATGGTTGACTGTTTCGTCACAATTGAAGCAACTTATTGCAGTCAACTCTGAATTTTTCCAATTCCAGATGAGCGGGTCATTTGTAAATTGGGAGATTTTTGGGAGATTTTGAGAAGTGTTGAAACTGGCTACAATTTTCAAAGGACTGAAAGTACGACTTGGGCGCGCTAAAAGCTGCCAAATTTTATTTGGCGGTTGGTGTACGGCTATATAAAGATGTCCAATTATTTTGGTAGAATTTAAAAATTGACCTAGGTCATATTCTTTGTTAATAGTCAGAGGCAGATTATTTTCAAAAATAAATAAAAAATAAGAATATTGAAAATGAGCGGGCATATTAGGGATTTCGTGTGGTACTGGTAGATCAGAGAAAATGGTGGGTGTGGTGGTGACCAGAGTACAAAATGGAGGATGGAATTTAGTTACAAATGTCATGACTTTGTTTGACACGTTGGTCACAGAGTAGATGACGTCATTTTTGAGGTCCCAGAATGGCCTTTGTCGATGACTTTGATGATGAGTTGGGAAAATAAGCACCAAATTTAAATTAGGACAGTCATTTTGAAGGATGAGAAGTCTCATCATTTCAATTAATTTTGCAAGTCCGTCAGGTGGGTCCGGTGAATTGAAATTAGCGCCATTTGATTGGATAATTGATTGTAGTAGGAGAACTATGAATATTTCACAATTTCCAAACATTTTTCGTTTTGTCTAAAATCTTCAATATTTAAAGTGGGGAAGGGGACTTTGATCGTCTTTAATTGAAATTAAGAAGATTAAATTGGTTCAAAAATTTTGGTTACGTAAAAATGGGCAAAGAAAGTTATTATTGAATATTTTAGGATACACAAGAAATGAAATGGAATTTATTTTTCAATTAAATAGAAAAACAAGTTTTATGTAATGGTCAACAAATAACTTCATAAATAATGATTGTGCTCAAAAAAAATTAACTTTTGTGTTTGACATTAATCTTTCTTTTTGTCAACAAAGCTATATAAAAAAGGATTAATTTCTTTTTACCCATAGAATCTCTTATTTTACCCATAGACGAGAAATATTTGTATAAAAAATGATTA
>JAQIVZ010003229.1:0-15189 GCA_034700945.1 Arrhopalites spinosus
ATGGGTCTCAGAATTAATACGAGATCCAGTCAAAGAGAAATGTCAAAGTGAAACTGAAAATGGATAATCCTTAATTCACTTCATTTTACGGGAGTTTACGTAGGGAATCATTTTAATCAATTATTTATTTATTTTTATTTCATTAACTCTTCTAATTTATTTTCTCTAATCCTCATATTTATTTTTACACTTTTGTATGAAATATTTAATCGTTTGTACGAATCAACTTTTACGATTTGAAAAACATTTTTTGACTCATAATTGTAATTAATTATCCCATGTCCGGGGTCACCAAATTGCCATCTTGTAACCCCCAATGGGGCCCAAAAGTTGAACATAAATTTATTATGATTTGTTGGAAAAGTCTATGGAAACTGAGCCCAAATTAATTACAAATCAAATACCGCTCTTTGTCTTGTTACAATACGACATGAGAAATCATTTTTTGTTATATGTACAAATGTGTGCTCAAATAATAATGTATTTATTTTTGTCATTATTTGTAGTGTCGCTCGTAGAGTCAATTTTAAAAACATTAAAAGATTTAATAGTTGAACTATATCAAATCAATCAAGAAATGGGTCTAATTACTCTGGTGTGTGTTGTAAGCGGGTTTGTTGCCGCAAAAGGGATCGATGCCTATGTTCGACACCTCAGTGACAAAAAAAAAACAAACTGATGACCATACATACCGCATGGAACACCTTCAGGTTGTTTACAAGAATGAACAACGAGATGGGTAAAGTTGTTAAAGATGCGGTTAAAAGCAAAGGAGAACAAAAGGTAATTTTTAATAGTATTTAAATAATTGCAAGTCATTTCAACATAATTATTTATGATGTGAAATTTCATGTATTCACATTATTTTATTTAACATATTTTGTAATTTCTTGTCAATCAAGTAGTTTCAAACCAATTCTCTCCGAATTGCACAATTAATAATATTTTCATTTTCTACTGTCTTTGTAGGCTGACAATCGCCTAGCCTTGCTAAGAATGAAGTTGGTGACTTCCGGTTTGGTGACCAAGCATTTTCAAAGAATGAGGCAAATCAGCAAGGTAAATTATGTACCAAAACAATTTCATATGACAAATTATTTAGTTAAATTTTTCAATTTCAAAACATTTATGCTTATATTGGTCAAATTATTGTTTTTGTTGCAGCTGTTGAAGAAACTATAAATATTTTTTTTACTCATCAAAGACGGAGTGAAAAGTTAGAATATTTTTTATGATAATGATTATTATATTGTAGAACTGACTCTCGGGATGAATGGTGATGAGAGAATAGAATGCAAGTCTTGACAAGTCAACGTTGACTGCCAAATTTTATTTTATTTTATAAAATAATGTTATTTTATTGCAAAATATAATTCTAATGTACAATTTTATGAACAATTCTTGTAAAATAAATTTTGAAATAATTTCCAATTTGTTCTTGTGTGTTATGGGGATTTTTGACTTTCAAAATCAAGTTATATTTTCTAATAAAATGACATTATTTTATAAAATAAAATAAAATTTGGCAGGCAAACTTGACTTTCATCAAGACTTTCATTGTATTCTCCCATCACTTTTGTCTCCTTAGCCAATTTAGGTGTGGTTTGACCCGATTCGGTGTCAAATATTTTAGTTGTTACGTATAGTATGAAATAGTCTTACTTTTTGTATTTTGGTAAACAATTAAAATGATTGACATAAAAATGGAGCGGGTACTTGAGGATCTTAAAATGAAACTCATACAATCTCAGTTTTTTAATTAATTTTATTAAAAACATCTTAAAACAAAATACATATTTACAAAATGACAATACGAAAAGAGTCATAATTTCAAATTGTTTTTAAAATAATTCAAATTTTTATTTCTTGTCATCGGAAATCCAATGCATCTTTCCATGGACAGGGATGGGTCTATCAGTGGGTTTTGGAGACGTTTGGGGTGGGACTGTTGCGATGGGGCAGTTGGCAGCAGTCCATCGTTCCTCCGTGTCTTGACATTGATTACACAAGGGCGTGTTACAAAAACATCGATAGACTAATCGCCCATCTGTTGAAGTACTGTTCACACATTTATTTATCCAAGTTGAAGGGGGTGCTGGGTTCTCGCAGTAGCGACTAAAAACCCGGACCCCATTTTCCATAACTGAACTCAAAGTACGACAAACTCTTGTCCTACATTTTTGTTTTGTAGCCCCACCCTTATCCGGTTCATCCACACATGGATGCCGTGACGTCTCTGAACCGGACGCTCCACATTTCCAACAATAAAAGGGGGCGTTGGGACCAAAGTCTGAAATAATTTTAAAATTATTATTTGGGTCAAGTTACCCATTGAAAATTTCGTAAAAATGTACCGTCACCATCATCGTCACTCTCGTCAATTTCTGCACATGTCTTTTTAGTGAATTGGGAACCACTCAATGGATTTTTGTCCCAGCGCATCCACCCCTGACACCCTGCCTCCTTGTCAGGGTCATTTTTGATGGGTGGCTGAATGGCTCCTGTACTTTGGTAGCTGGAGAATTGTTGACAGACCGTTTCGTACAGATTTTTGGACAGGAGAGGAATTTGACCGTAAGATGACGTTCCTGTACAAATTAAAAATTGCGACACGTGACATTTTGTTTCAGTGGGAAAATGCTGAAAATTAAAATGAAATTAATTTTTACCAAAAAAGACAATGGCCACAATGGGAAGACTTAATAATTTGGAATAATTAGGATTAAAATTAAGTATTCTTAATTTAATTTCGGTCATTATTTAATTTTAATTATTTTAAATGTAATCTAGACTTGAATTTTAAAAATTTAGAAATATTTTCAAAAAACTTGGCTAATCTTTCCTTTGATTGTGAACCCCATTAAAATGTATCGTTTCCTTCCAATTGTTTTGTCAATTACGATTACTGCTCATTATAATTGAAGTGAAATTGTAATTATGATTAATTAATTGTTCCCATGTTTACATCATTTCATTGACTTTCTAAATGACAAACTCTCTCAAAGTAAAATGATTTCAAACTTGATAAAACCGCCAGAAATTAAAATTGATCACATGACTTTTTATTTTTCTTTAATTTGTAATTTAAATTTGGAATTCCAAGACAGTTAAAGAAAAGGCGGGAGCATTAAAACTAAAACTGTTGCCAGTTACGTTATAAGTCTCTGTCACTGGAGCAATTTTAAGGGGCTCATTCAAATCATTGAAGGCCCATCTCTCCCCAGACAACATGGTCATCCTCCCACCATTAACCCCATTGACCCCATGCAACTGAACAGTGTCAACAGCAATATCAGCCACATCAGTGTTGACAATTTTCAAAATCAAAGTATTTGTGTCAGTCTTGCGACTCGCCACATGGAAAAATTTAGCGGGATTGGCATCAGAGTCGGTGGGAATGTAGGTGTCGCCTCTGTACACACTGAACATGTGTTGCACCCACATGGCTGCATTGGAGAAACTTTGAAGTCCATCAAAATAAATGCCGTCAGGGGTCCAAACAAGGTCGTTCACGTGACCGAACAATGGGGCGTAGCAGGCTAAAGTGACAATGTCGGAATTCCTTTCAATTCCAGTCATAAAAGCCGCATCGTCAATAGCTGACGCCGTGTTGGCTTCCGGTTTTGGGTGCGCATTGTCTCTGCAGGCGTATTCGCCGACAACTAAAATACGAAAAATTAAAATTAAATTAAATTCAGCCCCTTCTAGTGGACATAAATTATAATAAATCACAATTGTGAATCTACTCACAAACTTCTGGCCCATCTCTTGGTGTGTTGTCATACAATCGATGATTATCTGGAAACCAACCAAAGCCCGGGTAAAAATGGTCGTCTCTTATTTGTACCGGGCGGCTTTTGACGTCTTGGGTGGCAATAATCTTCAATTCGGGGTACTTTTCGGTGATTGCGTCATAAAATACGGGATACCTCACTTCGTAATCTGTTGAGAACCAATCTTCGTTTCCTATTTCGACATAAGTTAATTTGAAGGGTTCCGGATGTCCATTTGCGGCTCTTATGCCTCCCCAATAGGTTGAGATGTCACCCTTGACGTATTCAATTTCATTGAGGGCACTCTGAACAAAAGGACCCATTTCTCCAATAGGGACACTTTCTCCATTTAAGGAGTAGCCAGCGTACAGACCAAGAATAATTTCAGCATTCAAATCTTCCGCCAATTCCAAATATTCGAGTAAACCCAACCCATTGGATGAGTAATACCCCCAGCACCCCATCGTCCCGGGTCTTTCAGCCACATCGCCAAGGGTCTCTTCCCAAATGTATCTGTCGGCGATTACATTGCCCTCTAAGAAATTACCTCCAGGAAAACGAAGGAAACTGGGTTTCATGTCAGCAAGTTTCTGGGCAAGATCAAGACGCATCCCATTGGGTCGGTTTTTGAAAGTGGGTGGGAATAAGGACATCATGTTGATGTAGATGGCAGTATCAACGGGGATGGCGCCTTGTGCTGAGATGACGAGCTTCGTGTCTTGAGTTGGATTTTGAAGCATTTCTGCGGGAGGTGCAAGGACGACCTCGTACTTTTGAAAGTTGGCGGTGATGGCGGGAATGATGGCGCTGGCGTAGACTGTCTTTTCGTCATTGCTTTCAATGGAGATTGTGAGGGCTCCTTGGTAATTTGAAGATTTGGCGTAGAAAGAAGCGCGGTACACGTTGTAGTCGGGTCTGATGGGAATTCCTACAAAATTTAAATGATGGCGCCATTTAAAATTTATTTATTTTAACTAAACTAAATGGTGGCCATTTTTGTTGAATTTACCCCAAAAACCAGAATTGGAAACTCCAACTCGTTGTCCAGCTTGGACTGTTTTTTGGACATGAAGGAGGAGACTGTTGGTAAGTTTGTCGTTTAAGGGCTCTGATTCGAGGGTAATTTGACCCAGGTCAGCTTGAGACTGGACGACAGAGTAACCCTCGAGGGATGGGCGTTTGGGGGAGAAGCCACGATTTTTGACGAGTTCAGCGTAAAGTCCTGGAAATTAATTTTTATTTGGAATTAGAGAAATATTGCGGGAATGTTTCCAAGAGAAATGTTTCCCATTAAAATGAATTGACTGACCTCCCTCTCCGGCATGATTAATTTCTTCAAAAAAGATTCCCCATAAAAGTGGGCTGTTGGCATGGCCAGGTTGGTCAAAATGGACGTTCAAAGTTGACCCTTGACACAGCCCTATGAAGGTCACCACCGATAGTACTAAAGACGGGATGTTCATGATGAGGAATTTGCGACTGAATTGAAGGAGATTTGGAGGGTCTTATATACGATGGGTCAATATAAAGTCCAATTGGGTCATTTAAAAAAATGGACACTTGAAAAAATATGTTTCAAGTATGTCTATTCCTCATTTAACCATGTCATAATTATTTGATTGATTAATTAAATTTTTTAAAAATAAATTGTAATCTATAACTTGACGCTTTGAGTTCGTTGGGAATGATCAGAGTCTGCCAGTGGCGGGTAGAAATTTTTTTGCGGCTTTTATTTAAGGGCCCTCCAAACAATTTATGTAAAATGAACATTTTCTTAACTTTAAATGGTTCAAATTGTCTATAGTTGTCCTGAGTCCCCACTTCCAAGTTTAGTTAGTAGATAATTTCAATTTAATGTTAATTATAGGAATTTTGTTTAAAAATTATTGTCTTTCACGCTTAAAGTATTTGAAAGAATTTTTTAAAGTAAAAATAATTTTAGGTCATGGAAGGACTCGCTCCGGATTGTGTGATGGTTGAATAAGACTTGTGAATTTATGTTAAATGATTATAATTTATGTATGGTCATGGTTAGTACATGATTGAGATTAAATATGGCGCATGGCGTAATGTCACCTTGATGACGTCACGTGTACACAACGACCTTTGACTTGATTGGTTATGTATTAAAAATTATGTAAAATATTTCATTCATTTGATTCCATTGCAATTGATTTCCCACAAATGATGTCAAATATTTTATCTTGTTTTTATTGTATGAAAGTCACGTGTTTTTAAGTCGGTCACGTGTTCATTATCCAGTCTTCACTGTCCAAGTCCAAAATATGACACTGCATTACTTACAAATTCTAGTTTCATTTTTCTTGTCTACGTAATTTAAATATTATTTAATAAATTATTATTGAAAATATTAGAGAATTTATATTCGACTGTGAAACAATAAAAAAATGTTAATTTCATTTTATATTTATTTCAAAAAAAAAAGTTTTATTTGTTTAACTGGTGAATTTCATTTTTCAAATAAATGATTTATGTCAAGAATAGGTTGAAAAAAAATCAGACTCAATGAAAAATAATTTTTAAAATATTTAATTTTTGAAACTACAACTAAAATTGGTGATATTATAAAGTATTCAAAGAAACTGTCCAGGATATTTCAGCAGGCTTTAATTATGGCCCGAAGGGCCATCAGTGATGACACAAAAAAATGTGCATAATGATGGGACAAAGTTTATAACTCTAGCAAGTCAAAATTATTTTAAGAATTTTAACCAAAGACATTTACATGCCTACACTAGACAATTTAATTTTCACATGTCTTTACTTTTGTCGCCATAATATCATAGAATCAAATTGTCAATTTCTTCGCAAAATGTCAGCGAACTTTGTCCACTCAGCATTTCAAAATGAGCAACAAAACAAATTGAGGGCTTTGTTTTTCTCCCAAAAAAACTGGTGGGGAAAAACCTGTCTAAGTGCCATCTGTCTGTCTAGTAGACAGTGTCTACCCTTTAATTAATGTCAGTTGATTGTTTCACCAAAAAATCCAGCCTTAAACCTTCATTTTTATTGTTCCAGTGCAGTGGAGTTAAAATTATCTTTTAAATTAGGTAAACAGTTGTAAAATTTCATCAAAAAATGTAGCTAATATACATTTTTATTAAACCCCATTTGGCAAACAGAAAAAAAAGTTAAAATTGGTCATCCAATGTTTTTAACAAAAAAATAATATTTTTTATTCAGTTTTTTGTACATTTTTTTCAGAGTACACAAATATTCTTAGGTCACATGATAACAATTGAAATTGATTAAAATTGATTATTAGATTATTATTATAGATTATTAAAATTGTTCATGCCAAAATTCTGGCACTTCTACAGAAGTGTTACAACATACACTTTACAATTTCAGTGTGGGAAGAGGTTTTTAAATTAAAATTGGTATAGTACATATTTATATAATCATGGTATAGAAACTGTTGATTAATCGACAGTGTAGACATTTCTAGACAGTGTCGACGTTTTATTACAAATATTTGAGTTATGAGATTTGAGAAAAACAAAAGTTTGAAAAACTAAATATCACTTTGCTCATTAGTTAGTACAGCTTTAGAAATTTCGGGCGTATTTTAATAGTACAGGGACATTCCGCGGTCGATATTCTACGTTTCAAAACTTTTGGCGCATGTTAAAATTGCCAGTATATTATTTCAATAATTTTAATTGCTTGCAAATGAATATTTCAAACATTTTGGCGAGGCTGAGTAATTAAGTACTTCCTCAAATTTTTCAACCGTTTCCCCTTTCATTTCTCAAAACCAACACACTTGGACAATATCCATTGGTTGTTTAATTGTGACTAGTGTTCTTTGTTGTTCTTTGTTGACAATAAGTTGTTAAATATAATTTTAAAAAACGACACCGAAAGGGACCAAAGTGGGACTTAGACAAAGTTCAAAATTTTGAAACTCGTGTAACTGAAAATGTTGACTAAAGGAAATTTAAAATATAATTTCAAAACATTTCACTTTTTCAGTCAATTCAATATTTTCCCCTATGAATTTCATGCAGAGAGTGGCCATCTTGAAATTCAGAATTCAAGATGGCGCCAATTGATTTTTAAATTGTGGCAATGGAGTGTGAGATTTTATACTCTCCGTTTGGTGGGAGTGGCAGTGCTGTCAATTGGATTTGGCGCGCCCAAAATACATCAACTCCCCTTCATGATTGTCCTCTCAGTTTTTTATACTGTTGAAAATTATTTCATGTATTTAATGTTCATCTCTTGGCCTCATCTAAATGTCAAATTGTACCGCCAATTTTCGCTTCTTGAAGGTAACAAAAAATGGCGTCATGCAATTTTTTCTGCATTTTCAATTTGCCAAGTTTGCAAAAATATTTTTTTAATTGCAGCACCTCAACCAGTCCCACCTGGAGTTGAGGAAGAACAAAAAGAACCGGAAAGGAACAAAAAATCAAAGCGGTCAAAGCGGGAACTTTTAATTTCAAATCTCCCGTTTGTTATCCATTCAGTCATTTTTTGTCTCCCATTAGTTTACATGGTAGACTCTGCCCTGCCAGTGCTTTTAATTTCTGCAGTGCCCACTCAATATCAAAACTGGTGGACTGTCCTGACCTGCTTCCTAGTGGATGCATTGCCACTTACAGTTTGCGTAGCCTCAAGTTATCATGTGACCTTTTTCATGATGGCATTTATGAACAGTCTTGCTCAAGACATTGACCGCCAAACTCAAAAATTGACTACTCTTGTGAGAATCATGTCCACAGAGAATGACCGCCATGTTGACAGTTTAAAGAAATTTGGAAACACCGCCAAAAAATTTCATTTGCAGCTGATCCTCTTTAATTTGGCATGGTCTGAAATTGTTTTTCTAACCAAAATTCTTTGTCTGGTACTTTCAATACTTGGCGGGTATTCCGCCATTAAATTAAATGCCAGTCATTCAATTTTTGCTGCTGTCTCATTCGTCATTTTTTTAGTGTCCAATGTGGCCTACATTGGACTTTTTAATACGGCTTTTGATATCCCTGAAGAATTAAAATTATTTAAAAAACAAATTTTGGTCAAATCAAAAAGATTCCCCTTGAAAAAAGGGCGGGAATTGTACAGGACAGTTTGTGGGTCAGTGCCCGTCATAGGAATTAAATCCGGGCAATTCTCCACCATGGAGAGGACATCGACCCTCATTTTCTGTAATTTTGTCCTCCAACAAATTGTCTCTCTCCTCCTCGCCTTCTAAAACGACATCTAACGAGGGAATTTTCAATTTCAATCACTGCACTGTGACCATTTCATGACAAAAAAAGATTTTTTTTTGTTTCTTTAATTTAAATTAGCCAATTAAATCTAACCAAATCAATCCAAGGACTAATTTTTAACTATGTTTAAAAATAAATTGTGCATTTTTAATTTAATTCAAAAATGCCATATGTTGACCTCTATAAATTGGCCGGTGTCATCAACCTGACCCTTAACTAATTTAACTTGTAGAAAGTCATATAGGGTCACCCGGGGCGCAAATAATCTCGTTTCTAGTCTCTTTTACGCGCAATGCCCGATAATAAATAACTATGTGCACCACATGCTGTCTCGGGTGATGCATGCAAATTTTTTTTTTATTTACCAAAAATTTCCACAATACACGCAATAAATTGGCAACAAATTAAAATAATTAGAATAATTTATCTAAAGGCGATTAGCATAGAAATAATTTGTTGAAATGAAAACCCAAGGAAAATGAGAGTAGAGGCCCTTTCCATGTAACCAAAGCCTCCACATTTTATCCCTATCACCGGAATTGACCTCATCCTCCTCCTCACAACCCCTTCCCAACTGACCCGGGTCATCTCTCCCGTGTAAAAATGTCCTTGGTGGCTTTTTGCCTCCACCAAAATTCGAGTCTTCAATTCTTTCAACATTTTGGGAATGGCAAAAGCAGAATTAAACATTCCAACAAAGCCCACACCCGCTCCAACACATAAAAAACTAAAAATAAATGAAAATGGCGGGTTAAGTGATGCAAGGCGGATTGCAGCAAACCCGCCAAATATACTGAAAGTTATACAAAGAATTTTAACAGCGTAGGCACAAGTGGAGAATATTTGGTTGAAAGATTGGAGTTCCAAATGAAAAAGGCGGGCCGTAGCGAGACTCTTTTCTATTGTCCCAATACTGAAAAATGGTCAGAATAATTAATTAGTAGTAATAATTTAATTGTTATCATTAATTTAATTTAAATTTAAATTGTACGACTTACTCAACATTTTTGACCTCAGTGTGAATATTTTGGAGAATAAGATGAATAAAAAACAAGGCAAAATAAATGTAAAAAATGCAATGAAAAAGAGTCAAAACATGGAGGATTACATTAAAAATTAAAGAAAGAATAAAGGTCACGGGGTCAAGGGCCCAAGTAGTCTCAAAAATAGTGAAAATCAGGACTGGCAAAGCAGAATCAATTATGTACAACATTGGAAAAATCATCAGTGCACCAATACAGGACGTAGTGATGTAACATATGAGAAGTTCTTTTAGTGATCGGTGACCTCTATTGACCCTTCGACCTTTTTTTCTGTTAATTATTTTTCTTTGTTTTTTCTTTTGTGTTGGCTTGAGCTCAATTCCATCACTAGAAGGAGAAGTGTCGTCAGAAGGTATTAAATTATCTAGAATTTTCATCAAGATAAGTATTTCAGTTATCAATTAAACCCCAAATTAAAAAACAACTTAATTACCTTGAGGAACCAAGGAACAATTAAAAAGTTTGACTGTTAAATTCAAATTTTGTACAAAAATTTCTCGTCCAAAAACAGAAGACACTGAAAAATAAGTGACGGCAATAATGACCAAGGGCATGCGCTGAACATAAATGAGACTCGACTTGATGTAGTTACTGAAGAGGAAAAATTGGATGGCGCGAAAAATGACGTACAAATTATTTAAATAAATTACACTCAGCCAGGAATAAAAAATAAATAATTTCCATTGACTTCTCTCCCTCTCAATCGTCCCGTCAATTGAGTGAATTCTGAGAGGGAGGATTTTAAACCATGCACCACATTTAAAGAACAAATAATTGTACTTTAAATTCTTCAGAGTCAACATTTTACTTAAAGTGTGTTAACTGTGGGTAAAAATTGTTAAGTAGAATAAATATAGAGAAAAATTTAAAGTTTTAAATTGAGAAAATTAAATAAATGTGGCAAAATAACTCACATCGTCTTGTACAGGCAAAATGTTTAATGATCGATGTTTGGGTAGTAAACAGAAATTAATTAATTTGGTTAGAATACATTAAAAGTATCAAATAAACTTTATACGGAAGTACCTTTACAAGTTTTGAGCTTTTGAAATGAATCAAATGGTAATTAATTAAAAACATAAAACTTCCGGCTGAATACGGCATTTGTTGGTATAAATGTTATAAAATACCTAACATTAACTATTGGATTATTTATTCTGTCAATTTTGAATCACATAAGCAAATTAATTATAATTAAAAACAAACCATTATTTAGCATTATAATAAAAAACAAATAAATAATTTTCTACTGAATATTGGAACACAAAATGAAAAGATGAAACTTTCTATCACGAAAATAACAACGCAATTTCATCCTTTCAAAATTTTGACTTTAATTATGTAACATAGAGATCATCCAAGTTATTTAATTTATCATTAAATTATGTAGTTTAGGCAATATTGCTTGAACTGAAGTGAAAGTGAAATAATTTAGTGAATATTTACATACATGATCATAAAAGGTCAAGTCGGTGGTCAGTGGGCTGTTAAAATGATAGGTCATGTATGATAAGTCTTCCGTCCGTCTTAAATTTTTGGAATAGTAAACAAATGACAAAAAAATAAATACTGGCACCGTGATTCGAACCCGGATCTCTTGGTACCCAAGTCCGAGCGCTCAACCACTGCACCAAGGGGCTGGGGTGGGGGTGCGACATAAATACTCTTATATGTACTCCACTGTACAAAACCCCAATTTTTGGAGTGGGTTTTTTCCGAAATGACCTGGATTTGAGAGTCGGTGCCAGGATAACAATTGATCAGGAGGTGGAGATCTATCATGCTCCCAATTTTCAGCCCGAAATAACCGCGCGCTAAATTCCCATATAAAGTGTTTGGGGTTCTTTCGCATATTGACAAAACGTCATTGAACTTGAGAATGAGATTAATTCATTGAAACTGTTTCAGAATTATCAAAATTTAAATGGCGGAAAAACTTTAATCAGCAATTATTCTAATCTCCATTAAAACTAAACTTCACTTCACTTAATTCTCAACAGAGTTAACTTGCAAGTCAAAACATTTTGCAGCATTCGCATTTAAATTACAAAGACACAAAATGAAAATAAGTGAACAACTTTTGGATCATTTTATTGCCGAAAGATTGCAAATTTCAAATTGGCAATTAAAATTAAAGACAGACGAATTAAATTTTTTGTACCTTCTTGTAGCAGCCCATGAGCGTCATGTCTATTATCAAGTAAGTCTTTAACGAAAAAAATCAAAACAATTTAATTAATTTCGTACATTTGACAATTTACACAAATTCTAAATATAATTACATGGCAAACTATTTTTTTGGAAAGAATGTCACGTGGAGTGCCATACCACTCAATGAAAGAACAAGTCCAACAGTCGAAGAAATAATTGAAAATGGCTTCTCATCATGTGGCGGGACTTGCATTCATTTAAATTATTTCATAAAATTAATTCTCGTCCAATTGGGTTACGATGCCTTCATTGTAGGGGCCAACGCCCCAATTTGGTCCCTCCCCAACAATCACATGGTCACCATAGTCCGTCTTGGGTGTCCCATTAATAACGTGGCAGATTCAAATCTTTATTTAATTGACTTGGGATTTTGCCGCCCATTTCTTCAACCTGTTCCACTTCAATCATTGCCATTCAAAGGGCGGGCTGGAGGATTTGAATTTGAATATCGGTTTAATTTGACAACCCAAAAATATGAACGATTTGCTCCCCACGGGTGTCCATTAAAAGGAAAATTTGTGAGTTCATTTTTGGCGATTTATTTAAATTTGAAAATTTATTCAATTTTTGGTAATTTTAGCAAGAAAATATTCCGGGAAAAGTGTACTACTCTTTTGATTTGACACCCTTGGAATTTTCAGATTTTGAAAAAAGTATGAAACTAATTTTCACTAAATCTGGGCAACCTCCCGCCCTTTTCGACTCCCTGTTCTTGCACCGAATTACCCGGCTCAAGAATTCATTGGACTATTCCTACATTGCTTGTATGGGCAAAACCATTGTGAAAGGTACCGCAGAGTCTTTTGAGGAATTTAATTATGAAACTTATGACGAAATGTTGCCGGAAATATTGGAAATGTTTCCCAATTTGGATGCCAATCAACTTGACAAAGCCATGCAAAATTACCTTAAATAAATTAAATTTATTTAATAAATTCTGGTTTTTAAATAATGTTCACCAATTTGTTAAAAAATCACTATTAGTCTGTACACTCTTTATTTCTTTGGTATGACATTTTTTGGTATTGCAAAAAAAGTTGTGCAAAAAAATTGAACACTTTTTTTATATGAAGGAGGTGGCCATGGCATGGCCTTGACGAATTTTGTATTAAAAATGATTTGGTACATAACAAAAATAAATGTTTGTTAATATTTACAGCCATTAAAATTAGAATTTTGAGCATAGAAGAGTTAGGTGAATTTTTATTTTAATTAACTTTTATCTGCGTCTCTCCTTTTTACACGTGACGACGTCCAAGGTTTCTGTGTCATTGATTTATTTTCTACCCTACAAAATTGGCCAGGCCAATTAAACTTATTTTAAATGCACTTTCCTCCAGTAATTTAACTGCAATAAATTAATCATTTATATTTTATCTGTTAACTATTTTGTCAATTTATAAAACAAATTAGGTGACATTTATTCAACTATTTTTGTAAATGAAACTAAATATCAGTTGAAAAAATCGTACACAATTAAAAATCCACTTTAACTAAAATTGAATCAATTTATAATGGATCAAATAAAAAAGATTGGAGCTACTACTGTCATTAGTTTTCCAGGATTAAAGGTAAAATCAAACTTAAGTAAAATAATTATAACTGAGTTATTTAGTTCTAATTAAATTAATTTTTTTGTACAGGAAATTCGAGTGGATAGTCTATGGAGGGAGGAGACGGTGGTCATAAATTATTTTCGACGATTTGGGTGACGATTCTGTCGGCAGGCGGCGCTGGATTTAACTAAATTGGCGCCCTTGCTCAAATCCCATGATATTCGCCGTGTTGGCACTGGCGTAGAAAATTTTGGGGCTGATGAATTTGTTCAAGGGAATTATTGTGAGTTTAATTAAATTGTTTTGTAATTTAATTATTTGAAAATTAATTGTATTTAAAGGGAACGAAGAACTTTACATCGACGTAAAGAAAGAGCAATACAAAGCATTGGGTATAAACGATACAATCCATGTAACATTTGGTGTGCCATGTGTACCAAATTATCCCGTGAACAACGGAACAAGGTTAATCTCAATTTATTAATTTCAATTAACTTTACATTGCAACATTAACAATTTATCATTGTAAAAATTACATGGGTCCTGATAAAGTACAGACCCGCAGATCCCACAGACTCCACAGATCCCACAGACTCCACAGATCCCTTAAATATTGCATTTATCATAAACATTGTGTGTGTATTTCTTAATGTCTGTATGAATTATTATTCTTTTTTGACACACACACACATGCATGTGATGAAATGAAAAATGTAATTTTTTAATACTTTTCATAAAAAATGGCAATTATGTTACTGAATAAAATCATTTTATTTCTAAACATTTCTGGATAAATTTGTAGCATTTTTTCAAGTTGACATTGAGGACAGTTTTGCACACGGCACAATTCGCAAGGGCCCGGCACTAATTTAAAAAAACATTGCAATTCCGAATTTCATTTTGCAAAATTTAAAGTATTTATTTAACTATTAATACTGTGTGCTTATTACTCTTGTTCAGTGACATTGTTCATAATCTTTTTGGAAGCTACATCGGAAGTCAAGAAAAAAGGTAAAGTTACTCAACGTGTTAATGCTAAATGTACCAAATATTTTTCAGAATAGTTGTAAAATGTTGAAAAAGTTGAATGAGTAAATTAACTATGATCAATTAAAATACATTTCTGTAGTTTTCTCAATCATATTCTTTACGTGTAAGTTACACGTAAAATGTTACACTGTGTAACATTTTTTAAACAAAAGAACTCAGATATTGGTGAAATACTCATTTTTTTAATAGTTTAATTACAAAAATGAGTCATTTTTATCTTGTACAAAATTGTACCGTTCAATTTTAAAATTTATTTGCAGATGGTGACGACAACACGGCAAAAGTGTCAAAAGATAAGGCCATTCCATTGCCTATT
>JAQIVZ010003230.1:0-15178 GCA_034700945.1 Arrhopalites spinosus
AAATTAATTTTTTTTTGGCTTTTTTCAAAATTTAAGAACGTCAACACCCTTTGACCTGGGTCAATGAAAGTAGGGGGACTAGATGTAGAATTGAGAGCTCTACAAAGCTATAATTTTGGATTTGTTCTGATGCTTATAGTTTAGGCTGTAGGGGGGTAGCAAAAGGTTATGTGCCAGCCTGTATATATTTAGACTAGAAATATTTTCAGTATGTTGAAAAATATATTGAAACCCTTTTACCTAGTACCTCTCTCCTCTTTCCCATTTTCCAACTTTTTTGAGGGGAAAGGAAGGAGGAGGAGGGGTAGTTTTGTTGAAAAGTGTAGACTATACAGACTTTCTCTTTTGTACATGATGCAGTGAAACAGCTGAGGCTTTTAGTAATTTGGTACTCGTAATTTTGATATTGAGAGACATGTATGAACATAAAAGGTGGATTGGTTTGGAGAGACAAGGAGAAAGTTTGCATGAGATCTGAATGTTGAAAAGAGTTTCCCCACTTTCTCTCTCCTATGTCTGTACAAGTAAAAAAGATACAAAAGCCATATGTCCGCCACTGCCCATTTCTTTGGGTACTTTATCGTCATGCTTGTACACCTATCCCTGCATGCAGAGTACCCTTGAGGGACACCTTTAGTATTTCATTTGATCCCCAAAAGCTGATATAATAAAATTGAGACAAATTTCAATATCACCGCATCGCCATACACTTTCTCCTCCTCCTCTTCCTCTACTTTCCCTACTTTTGGTACTTGACTTGATCATGTCTTTGGACTTTGGTAATGTTTTGTACTTGTTGGAAATATCTGCATTGGCCAATAAATGTTTTAGAATGAGAAATTTTTTGGCAAGATTAAAAGAGAAATTGACCACTTAAAATTTAATGGGAAAATTTTCTCATCTCACGAATTAGAGACCCCCTCCCTGCCTTGTGTCCGTCAAATGACATGATATCAATCAAGACTAAAGGGGATACCTACACTATCATGGAGTGTCATCGTGAAAGTGTACAAGAGAGAGAGAGAGAGAGAAAATTGTAAGTTATAATGGGAATTGTGTGATGACATGGTGGGGGCTCGTACATGTATTGTATTATATTTTATTGAGGTATGTAACCCAATAATAATAATTCTAATAAATAGAGACAGGCCAATGGGCCAATAAAATTCCTTTCCTTTCCTTGACTTTCTCCCCTTCTCACACTTCTTTTTGCTATTATTTAAAATTCAATATTTATCCTTGAATTCAAGGAGCTTGAGGAGTCATAATTTACTTTTCATGATGTATATGTACAATATAAAAGTTTGAAAAATTTCTATTTAAAATATTTTCTAATATATAAAATCTATACGTATAAAATCCATATGTACAAGATGGCAAATGCACAGAGAAAGAGAGAGAGAGAAAGAGAGAAAGAGAGAGGGGGCCACAAAGTACAAAGTGCCAAGAAGTTGGAGGAGAGAACGTAATCTGACACGACACATAAATTTAATTTAAGCTTGTAGAAAGAAAATGTAAGACGATTCTCCCCTTCTCTTTCACCTCTCCCTTTCACTCTATAAAGAAGGAAAAAGAGACTTTCACATATAAGGAATATATACATTTAAATATGTATAACTATTTATTATCAAAAAATTTTATAACGCACACTCTTCTCATTGCACTGCTTTAATGTAAGTGTCGTCAAAAGCTACACAGTGACGACAAGCGACTAACTATGACTAACTGTGATCATAACATAATATAGTAAAATACATGGCCGCCATCTACAAAAAACTATACATATATATAGTAGACACACAGTCAAACTAAAGTAGGGAAAGAGGTATGGTCTTCGATAAGAAGAAGAAGAGATTCTCCAAATTTAATGGCGATCCTCTCTCTCTCTCTCTTTACATTGGATTGCTATGCAGGTATATCACTTATACTTACTTATCACCACTCCCAGTATTTCTCTCTCTCTCTTTCTCTGTGGTGTTATATAAGTTAAGTGAATGGAGATGGAGGTAGATCTCTGCGGCGTTTTATGACTCTGTGAGCTCACAATCATTCTAGGAAAGACTCTCATGGTGAGGACAAAGTCTTTCTCCTCTTGGCCCTTCATCTTCTTCTCTATCTCCTTAACTATACAAGTCTATTCTATAAATGAGATGGTCTTCTTATATTATATAGAAAGGTGTATATGAACCCTCCTCCAAAAGGGATTCACAGTCATCACGTATGTAGTCCCATGTAAGTGAAATAGAGGTAGGGGAGGGGAAAGGTATATAGAGATAGGAAACCATTATTTGGTTGGTGTCTTATATGGATAATTTAATGGGGGGAAAAACCTGAGGCGAAATAGTACGCTGACTATTAGCAATATAATGGAAGATATCGATGTAGCAATTTATGTAAAGATTTGACTAGCCTCTTCCCCTTTTTATTTCACCATCTTTCCCCCTCAAATGGGACTAATATTAGTATAATAATTATATATATATATATCAAATTATATATAATTTACACTCTCTATACACAACTAAAATGTTGGACCTATGTAGGGTAAGAGGGGCTCAAAAAAAATTCATTTTTTTGGAGAATCTCGTAACCGCCTCTTGTACACCATTTTCACCATCATTACCATTAAAAGTTTGTCATCTTCCACTCGACAGTCAAGACGTTTGTGTATGTTTCCCGGACTTTCTCTGAGGGAAAGGACATGGGGTCCGAGTGACAGAGTACTAATAGAAAATTCAAGTAATTCAAGTGCTATTAGTATCTTCAATAGAATACTACGACGCCAATTGTGTGATGCAACTACATATAAGAGAAATGGATATAAGAAGAGAAAGTTGAGACCAAATATTTTGGAGAAATCTCAAACCACAAGGACTCAAACTCTCTCTTTTGTTTGACTTGGTTTGTGCAAGAATGTTGCAATGGAGGAGGGGGACAAGACAACTCGCATGATTTACCGTTTCTTGCCATCTTCACTGTATAGCCCTGTAATTCCATTCCATAATATTAGAATTAGGAGGTTGAGGGGACCTTTTACAGAACAAGAAATGGAATCGACAGGATGAGCATCTCTTCTTCTTTGGGAGACCCTCAAGTTGTCGTGCGTAGGGAGAATATAGCCTTTTCATGTCATTATTATTCTACTTGCGATTATTAGTCTCCATTATTCTATCACCTTCCTTCCTCCTTCTTCTTGGGCACGAGGAGAGCCCTAGTTTTTGGAGCTAAAGGCTCCTCAAATTCCTTTTATTAATTTTCATTTTCATACCTGTCCCTTACATGCATCCTCCTCCTTTCTTTCTCTCTCTCTGACTTCAAGTTTATGCTACAGTCGTTCCATACTTATTACCATCATTATTATGATTCCATAGTCTCACTGTCCCTTCCTTCCTTTTCTCCCGTCTTTCTCCTCCATTTTCCAGTTTGTCTTGTATTTGGAAGCGGAGGTAATAAAGAGAAAAAGAGAGAGGAAGTGGAGGGTAGGAGGACCAAGAGGAACTATTACAGTCATTAATTTTCCATTTGTGCTCCAGTCCTAATGAAATAAGGTGAAAACTGAAATCTTCATATTTGCATCTCAGAGAGAGAGAGAGAGAGAAAGGCAAGATTCTCAAAAGTTGCTTTCTCTTTCCATGTTTAGTCACAGATTCACTTACTGGGGTATGTAACATTCATTTAAATTCTCCATTCATTTCTCTTTCTCTCTCTCTCTCTCTCTGTCTCACTTTCTCTTTACAAAGGGCGAGATTGTAAAAGAGAGAGTATCATTATATTGATTAATTTTATCATTTGTAATTTAAATTTAAACGCCATAGACATTCACATAAACTCTTTCTCTGTACATTTTAAATGATAAAAAAAATTGGAATATTTATTTTGATACTTACATGTGAACATTATCTTAAAAGTATTTTATATTGTAATTGTATTTGTACTATGAACAAAGAAATTAATTTAATTCACATTTTCATTTAAATGAAATTGGCAGGACTTTCATCATAGAAAAATCAATGGAGTACTTATGTGTACGATGCTCGTCTAATATGGAGAAAGCTTTCAGAAAACAATTTAAAATAAAATTTATACCATATCCGGTTTCTCTCTCTATTATGAAACTTTCTGACATTTTTTGCTCTCTTTCCGGTCTAGTGCATACTGCAAAAAAAAATCTTTCTAGGAAATGGAAGGAAAAGTGCAAGTGCAATTTAATTCATTCATTTTTTTGCTAAAAATACTTTTCCTCTAAAAAAGTGAATAGAGAAAGGAGGTTTCAAAAGAGTTGGGATTCTTTTTAGTTAAGCTTTGTTTTTATTTTATTTATATAATTTTTTTAATGTGTACACAAGAGCTCTTGTTTTGTATCTAATCATGAGTCAATGCACGTTTATTATAATCGGGAAGCACAAGTTGAAAGCCTCCATTTTCTATCTTTTTTTGAGCAATTCACCACCAAAAGCTTGGGTTTTCTTTTCTCTGCATAAAATCTTTATGGGTTGAAGAAAAGTAGGGAAAGTTGGCCCTTGCCTTGGCGCTCTCTCTCTCACTTTCTCCTTTTTTGTGTCCGCAACGCAATTGTATTATAGTGAGAATTGAATCCAATTGCATGGCATTCAGAGAGGAACCACAAAGCAATAAATTTTCTAAATTACCTCTGGTGCCCTGGCACTCTGTACAACTGACTGAGATATTTATATAGACACAAGCTCAAGGCTACAAAGTTCCACTTTGTGTGTACAGTGAAAGTGGAGGGACTTTTTTTCTGTGTGGGTGCTAAAAGCATTGACGATATAAGCACAGCCTTTCGTTGTGTAGGGTTAAAAAGGCAAAAAGAGAAGAAAGACCATATACTTTTCGCTATCTCTTGTAATGGTACGAGTCATTATGAAACAAGTGAAAGTGTAGAATAGAAAGTAGAAAGTTTTCCATTTCACAAGTGTAGAAAAAACACCCCCTTTTCCCTTTTTCTACACAGGAGAGAAAATAATGCAATTGAACGATTGCGAATTCCAATGAATGCTTTCTTTTAACTCCACAGCTTAATTACTTTCTCTTCACACACATACACACACAAACTGTAATTGTTTGTCAGAGCTTTCACTTTCTTGAGTGGCATTTATACCTTAACATTTGCAATCGTCATTAATTTAACATTGGGGTTTACAATCTTGACATAATTATGGGTGGAATTTTTTTTGGAAAGAATTTGAAAACTTTTTTTTAAAAAAATAGTTTTACACATTTTAATTATAGAGATTTACTTTAATTTACATTAAAAAAAGAAATAGATAAATTTAATTTAAAGTGTTTTTCACTGATCTCTGTATTTTTACTTTAATTACTATTTTAAAATTAATCTTCCTTTCCTCTAAGTACCTTTCACCCATTACTTTGGAATCAATTTACATAACTGAAGAAAAGTAGTTAAAAAAACTAAATAAGAGTAATCAAATTCATTTAAATTTTTTATGAAAGAAACTTTCTCCCAAAGCTGTATAATTGTCGCAAGGTATTTAATTTGGAGAAAGTACATATAAAAAAAGAAAATAAATATTAGGTGAAATAAATTACTTGCATGCAATATGGACTTTAGTTATTTCAACAAATATTTCAATACTTTACCTCAGAGAGAGACCCGAGTAAGAGAAAAAAAAGGGGAAACTTTTTTTTTCTCAGAGAGAAAGTCTCGGAGAAAGGAATGCCATTTGGCTAGTCGTGAAATAAATAAGGATATTATTTGACAGAATTACTTGTTTGGAAACATGTTTTGTACAAGAGAGACGGGCCAATTTATTTCATCGTCACTGCCAACGCTGGAGTTACAACCTCCTTGAATCACATTTCTCTCCCCCCGTCTCACTTTGAGAATGGTCAAGAGACACAAAAAGACAGAGAGAAAGTAAGAGAAAGAGAGAGAGAGAGAGGAGGGAGCTCAGCTGTAGAAAAATGCGTCTCCTCCTGACTATTATTTGACACTTTTGTCTCGCAACTCAAGGAGCTTCCACTTGACAATTTTTCTATGTCTCTTCTTTCTCGTTTTTTTCTCCGTGACAATTTTCCTTTCTTTTTTTTTGGTTAAAGTGGTCAAACATTTCAGCTTGACTTTCTCTCCTAAAGAAAAGAGAAACCAATACCAATTTTTTTTATGTGAAAGAAAGTCAAACAATTTTTATAAGAATTTTATAGTTTATTTTACCAATGTTTTTTTAATTAAATTAGAAAACAAATTTGCATAAATAAATTAAAAACTTTCCCATCTTGAATAGAAAATGACCTAAGAATGAATTTAAAAGGTGTAATAATTTAAAAAAAGTGTTATAAATCATACTTTATAGACACTAGTCCAAAGGCTCATTTTAGAGAAAGCTAACCCTTGTTCCTTAATCGTATTTCAGGCTTAGAGAAAGTGAAAAAAGAGTTGCGTGGGGTGGCTTGTCATTTCATTAAGTACATATGGACTATGACAACTAAAGTCTATGCCTATAGTTGACATTTTTTCTCTCCCTCTCTCCTTGTTGAGTTGAGTGATAGGTGGATGCACTTTAGTTGGCTTTCTCTCACAATCATTGTTCATAAGTCTCATACTTGGCTACTTGTCGCATTTTCCAAAGAGTGACACACACACACAAAATCCAAAATCCGTGACCAGTTTTCTCAAGCATTTTTTCCCTTCTATGACTGGGCGCTAGTACATTGTCCTTGTGTGTGGGCTTGTGTGACTTGTCCGCATGTGTGTCTCCTCAAACTGAAGGTAGAGGCGTAAGTGGCATAGACCCAGAAAAAGAGTACTAACGTTATTTTCTATATAATCTTTTATTTTTTATACATATGTACATACATCTCTATCCCTATAATAGAATACACGTGCAACAGTCCCCATTTTTTTCTATTAGAAAAAAAAGAGAAAGAGGGGAGAGGACAAATTCTATACACAGTACACGCATTTTTCTTCAGAATGGAATATTTGCGACACAGAGAAAGTTAAGGCTCGTTGTGAACATAATGGGTCCACTATCTAGGTTGATATGTATGTATATGTACATACAGACAATGGAAAAGTAGAGTGAGAGAAATGGCACTTTCTCTTTATTATTAAATTGTATTTGTTGTATTCAACCTTTCTCTCTCTCTGTCTCCATGTGTAGTCACAGAGAGAGTTGAGTTGGATGATCTAAGTCGAAAGGACGACTTAAGCGTCTTCAGCTGGGTGCCGTTATATAACATTAAATTTATTACACAACGCAGAGAGCTGCATGAATGGACGACTACGTGTCGAGCTTCCTCAATGACATGCCTTCCTTGTCATTCTTAGTCTAGATTTTTTTCCCCTTCTTTCTCTCCAATCCACACCTCCAAAATCTCAAGTAGGGTCTTTCTGTCCCAAAGACTCTCCAAGTCTTGACAAGACCAACACCTTTTGTATTATTCTAACAATGTCACACTACACTACAGTGCAGTGTACTCACCTTTGTAAAATTCGGGTTAGAAAATTAAAGCCTCTTTTGTCAAGCCCTTTCCTTTTCATCTCCCCTGTCTTTTCTATTGTCTCAACACAATTGAGGCTAAAAAGTCGATGCTCAATTGTCTATATTTTATACACTTCACCCCCCTCTCTCATCTCTCTTTCTTCTTTGCTAATTTAAATAAAAATAGCGCCAAAATCCCTTTACTTTACAGTGTACACATAATATACAAGCTATACGTATTTTTATAAGCTCATTGTATCAAGTGATACATGTACAAAATGGGAGAAAATATTTATGAAAGAAAAAACCAAGAAGAGACTTTCCCTTGGCCTATTTTTACTTTCTTCTTGTCATCCTTGGTACATGTAATATGTGCGTATAGGGTGTCAATATGATATAAAAATGTAAACTTTTTAAAGCAAAGAAAAGGGGAAAAGCAAAGAAACTTGTGGACATTCACGAGGTCAGTCTGGAGCGAGGGAGGTGAAGAAAGAGAGAGGGAGATGTCGGATTGAAAAGAAAATTTCATGACGGTTGGTGGGACAGAAAGACGCTTTTAATTTTTACAGTTTGACAGCTTCGCTAGATTAATGTGATTTTGGCTGTGTGGATGGACAGCCTTGGAGTTTTTTTTTAGTCCCAAGATATTTTTTCGTACAGTTTCCAAAAAAAACCCTTTTTCTTTCTTTCTTTTCGGACCATGAAGAGAGAAAAAAAATTCAGGGGAAAACTTTACACGACTTTTTCATTATCCTTTTCTTGTTGTGTAGTTTGTGCTCTCTCTCTAGCCTTAACGTGAATGTTTCTTCTTGTTGTGAACCCCAAATTGATTTTATTCAATTACTTACAAAATCCTTACTCTTCTCCCTTTCTCCTTCCTTTGGGTTTTTTACTAGTGGAGCTACTTAGATTTGAGATTTTTGTCCAAAACTTTCTCTCACAGAGTTTGTAGTTTCATTAAACTTTCTCTTTTGCTTTAATCTAGCCATAATTTTAAAAATTAGAGAGAGAGAGAAAGCCAACAAGATTTTAGAGCATGATGAAAAAAAAGGAGGAGGGGAAATGAGTTGCCTAATTTTTAAATTGAGTTTTGAAGCCTTTTACTAATGACAATGTGCTGAGAGAATTAATTTATTAAAATTCTGAGGGGTGCATTAGACGTGACAACCCTTTTGAGAAGGGCAGGGAGGAAATTGAGGGGAATGGGAGTGTAATAAGGGAGTAGTGGAAAAATTATTTGGTAGCCAATATAAATATTTACAAATCATATATACTCTGTTAATCCCACGTACAAGGATTTAATGTCAAGAGAGAGAGAGAGAGGAGGGGAGATAAGTGACTAAGACTTGCTTTTATACAGTCTCTCATCAAAGAATTTTCCATGAGGGTCTCATTCTCATCTCCCCCTCTCTCTCTCTCTCTCTCTCTTTTTCCCTGGGCTTAGACATGGAATTTTGTAATGGCAAGGCAATAGCTTTCTCTCTCTCTCTCTCTCTAGTTCTATCCTCTGTAGGGAAAGGATAGAAAGTAGACAGATTAGAGAATAACGAAAGCTACAAAGGCTGTCTGTGGTACGCTTATCAGTATCATAACAGCTCTTAATCAATTTTATGGATGACTCAGCTGTACAATTCTCTCTGTCTGTCTGTCTAGTGTCTACAGACGGAAAATTCTCTATGTCTCTTATAGGGACACATGTACAGTACACAAGATTACTTTATTAGAGCATTTGATTAGTATTACATATGTATACATATCATGCATAAAGTACATGAAAGGTACTCTCCATATAGAAAATAGAAGAAAGAAGGGAGATTGAAGGAGGGAGGAAAGGGGGTGTGGGGGTGGCCTTGGTTTAATTTAGGAGAATATTTATAAGTATAATATATCATGATGAGAATGAAATAGAGCCTAGCACTTAAATCATAATCATGAATTTGGATGGTGGATCAACCATCTATACAAAAACGTTCCTCCAAAGATATTTTCCTCTAGAATTTCCTTCTACTGGGCAGAATCTGTATTGTACTTTGAAGGCATTGTGACTTTATATAAATTTTATCCAGGTAGAGAAAGTTTATACATTTATTTCTGATGACTGTACCCTCTCTCTCTCTATGGGTATGTAAAGAACAATCTGGTTACTCTGTGCTTCAAGTACAAGTGAAAGTAGACAAAGTTTATCATCATCAACTCAACCGGCAGTTTACAAAATGTCCACAGGCTTGAAAAGCTGTCTTGCCTTTCTCTCTCTCTCTCTCTCTCTCTCTCTCTTTAGATTGTACTGTATGTAAGGTATGGAGAAAGTAGAAAAGCAACAGACGCGGCTTGTTGGACGACGCAACATAAGCAATTGAATTAGGAAAGCACTCAACAAAATTTTACTTGATGCTCACTTCTACTTCCATGTATATTACTTGAGTTGGTGTGTGTGGTGGGGAGAAAAATCACTGCAGAAAATTCAAGAGCTTTTTACTTTCACCATGAACAAACTTTTTTTTGAGCGTATGGCAGGTGTAATCATTTCAGATTACCTTTTTTCCCCTTCCTCTTCTTTTTTTTTACTGTACTTTCTCTTTACGTATGAAATTCCACTTTCTCCCTCTCTCTCTTCTATTTTTATCATAATCATCATTGTAATGACGGTCCCTTTTTTTGTCAAATACTTTTTGAGCTTTTTTATTTATAAAACTCTAGGCATTTTTACGAGCGCATGTATCAGTCTAATACTTTTTTGTGGTATGACTTGATTATCAAGTAAAATTGTATTTTCAAAATCTGAGAAATTTCATTTTACTCTATTTCTTTTTAAAAAAAGAAAGTCTGGTTTTAATAATCTAGAAAACATTTTTGATTGACTTTAATTTTTTTAGTTAAAAAATTCTGATTTATTTTTTGATAAGAAAAAATATTGTCTAGACTGAAGCCATTTTGAAGAAATTGTTTTTTAAAATTGTCAAAATGATTTTAAATTAATCATTTTTGCTAAGAATATTTTTGGCAAAAGGAGGCTTAATTAATTTTTGATTGATTTGTCCATTACATTCACAATACATCATTAAACATTATGGGCAGACATTTTGTATAGAAATGATGAGGGATTTGGTATCATCTTCTCAAGGAAGATGAGGAGGAGATTGTGACAATGTAAGAGTGTGGGAATTTCCATAATTAATTTTGATAGTCTTTTCTTGGGTAATTAATTGAAAGAGCTTGAAGAAAAAAACTTGAGAACATTGTCAAGACATGGAGAAAGATTTCCACTAAAGACGTGTTTCAAGACTTTCATTTTGACAGGATAAGACTAAAATCCAAAATTCTGCTCTTAAGAGATAAACTATCTAGCCCATTAATTGTCTTTCTCAATCATTATTACCAAGACAAAAAAAATTCACAATTTTTTACAAATAGTATGTAAAACTAAAATACAAAAATTTATTTATTTTGAGTAATAGTAAAATAATTTTTTTACAAAAAGAGAAAGTTTTTATTATAAACCATTTTTTTCTAAAAATTCCTATAAAAGTATACCAAAGGCCAAGGGCCAATTTACTGTTTTACTGTAGTTGATGCGTAACGTCCACGTGCCATGAAAAAGGGAAAGTACATGGGCGTGTGATATTTTTTACAACAGTCATAAAAAAACTCATAAACTGGAGGATAATTAGTCAATCTGTAGAATGTTCCGTTGACATTGTCAATACTTTCCCTGTTTGCACTTTCTCTTTTTTTGTACAAAATACGCACATTTTTGTTCCAGATTTTTCTCTTTTTTATTACAAATCATGCTCGTGTGAGGTTTGTCAGAGGGGTCTCCAATTTTTATTAGAGAGGCGACACTAAAATTGACGTTACAATTACATTTTAATCTTTCCGCCTCACTCTTCACATTCCACAAAGAAAGTGGGTTAATAAATTAAGTGTTAAAAATCCTACACATTTTTTACAGCTTTATTGGACATGTCAAAGTTAACTAACAATTCAGAATTTAATTAGTTTATTAAATAAAGAAAAAAATGATTTGGGTGTAAATAAACAGCGGGAAAAACAGAAATGTAAAATAATGTTTGTGTATCTTGTAATAATGATATTAAAATTTGTATAATTCTGATCCCCTCTCAAAAATTCAAGGCACGTAGAAGAGTTGACAAGATGGAAGAATAAATGAAAATTTCGTTTAACCACCTTGACAGTTTTTAAGGAACCAAGAGTACGTGAGGAACCAGAGAGAGAGAGAGAGAGAAAGTAAAGTGTTACGGTGTTACAATAGTAATTAGGAGGAAGGGAGTGTATAATGCAAAAGGGTTTGATGTTGGCATTGGCCATGCATTTGGATTAGTAGATTTGAGGAAAAACTACCGTTTCCCACACAAACCTTTTCGTACACGCACCCTTCCCTTCATAGACAAGGTAAAAGGAGGGGGGAGAAAGTAGGTGTTCAAGTCAGTCGCAAGTCGCAACACTCAATCATTTTATGCATGCTACATTATCTACAGCAATCCATCACAGAGAAATCAGGGATCCGCTTAATGCCATGTTTTCGACGCTTAAAAGCAGGGAGAAGACCATTTCTTCCAAGACATTGCCTCTGAATATTCGGGCTTTATTGATCACGACCATTCCCTCTCTCTCTCTCTCTTGTACTTTCACTCTATATCCTTTTTCCATGTGTAGAGAATTTACTCAAAGAAATCCACAAAAGAACCATCTTCTTCTTGTTCTCTCATCACAAAAAAAACTAACTTGGATATATCTCCTTTTTTCTCTTTCTCTTTTGTTATAAACATGTAGCTTTCTCTAGAATCAACCCAAAAACTTAAAGTCTGTTAAAACTCAATGAAAGAAAGAAAGAGAAAAAAAACATGGAGAAAGTGTATGAAAGAAGGGAGAAACTACATTGTTACTTAGCGTCTGCCCACAAGACAAACCTTCTGTCTGGCTAAGAGCACAAATACAAGACACAATTTACTTTCACTACCATTAATGCCTCCCATTCCCCTTTCTCCATATCTTTGTGTACATGTATAGTCAAAGTATAAAAAGAAAGCATGTTGACATGATAAAAATGCAGTGTTTTTTTTTCTTCTTCTTTCTCTTTTTTTCTCTCTCTCTTCATGGCTATGAGATGCCATCAAGTTGTAATGCATTTATCTCATGCACGTTTCTCTTGCTTTCTTTTCTTGAGGAAGAGAAAGGAGGGCCCATGTCATTAAGGCTGGGTGTATTATACTCTACATTTGTTTTATAGACCTCATGTTTATATCCTGTGAATAAGATAGCTTTCTCCTAATCTAAATGTAATAAGGATGTACAAGAGAAAGTCTTGTAGCTTTTACTAGAAAAAAATATCTTTTTTTTTGGCTTGTGAATAATTTTCAAAATTGCTAAACAAAATCTTATTTCATTTACTTTCTCTCTCTCTCTCTCATTTCTACAATCATCATCATCATCAAAAATCTTTAATACAATGTACACTCTCAAAATACTTTCTCTTTTTTTCTACATTGTTTTTAAATTGACTGTAATCTCAACCACACAAGGAAATCTAGCATCTAGGGCCTTTAATTTTATCCTTGAGTCGTTTAACATGTCACAAACAGGATAAAATTTACCAGATTTTTTTTTATATAAATAATTTGTTAAATTTAATCTAAGTTAAATGTTTAAAAGGAAATTTTTGAATCTTGACATTTTTTAGTAGTTTTTTTTCTTGTGGGGAAAGTTGATTGTTCCGTATTTCAAAAAAAAAGTCATTAGAACGGGAGTGTGCTTATCTTTACGCTCAATCTGGTAGGCAGAGCAGAAGACATTAGCATAGACTTTATATATGAAAAAAAGAGAAGAGAGAGAGAAGGATGAGGAAACTTTACCGATTTGTTCCAAAAAAATGACTTGAATTTTTTCATATCATCTCTCCAAACCCACACACACACACATCTACACACACACTCACAGCCACATATGTTTTCAAAAGGAACCACACATAGCCAAACTTTTTTTTTTCATGTTTGAATGGAACATCCGGCGACACACACACAGGCGGTTTATATATAGAGTCAAGTAAGTGAGTGTAATTTAGTCGTGCGATTCTAGCGCCAAAGACAAAGCCATTGCCAATAATGCTCGTCAATTCCTCTTTCTCTCTTCTATCCCTTTCTTCATTCCCTACCAACAGAGAAAGCGAGAGAGAGAGAGATTCTGAATGGTTTGATGTAGTTTAGGATTCTCGAAAAAGAAAGAGATTTTTTTTAGTGAGTATAGAGCCAATGGTAAAAGCCATAAATTCCCTCTTGTTCGCGGTTTGTCTCTCTGAGGGGTGAAAATCAAATTTGATTTTGACTAAAGAGAAAGCATACAAAGAAAGAAAGAAAAAAAAAGAAAAAACGGCTGAGTAGTACAAAACTGTCCAATTTAAAGCGAGTCTCATCAATCTGAAAATGTGATGGAGATAATTAAAAACAAGCACATTCTTTGAACAGCTGACTGTTGCTTTATTTAACCAGAGGGAGAAAGGGTTCAAGTAAAAGCAAAATTGTAGAAAAAGTGAATAACTTTATTAATGGAGTGAAAGGTGAAAAGTAAATGTCAAAAATATTCTCACTCATGACTAAAAAGGGAAAACCCACAATTTCATCAAATTCAAAATTATATTTTTAAAAAAAACTCCATTCCACTCCCACACGTGATCACTCTCTTTTTTTGGCCTTTCCCTAAATTTAAATACTTTTCTCATTTTCCCTGGGAAATCATGTCCACTAAAAATTGTCTTACGTTTCAAAATGGAGAAGAGTGTCAACCTAAAAAAATTCGTTTTTTTTGAAGAGTTTATGCTCAAAACGACTTGAAAATTATTTTATACATTATTTCCATGCATAAAATGGAGAAAGTCGAGTAGTTTAAAAAAAAGAAGAAAGGAAACATTAAAGTCTATGCAACTCCTTGACTTTGACAATATTATAAAGAGAAAAGAATAAAAAAAAATTGAAGGAGATAGAGAGAAAGCAAAAGAAAAGAATTGTCATTATGAGCACGCCGGATATTTTATAATCCAATTAAATTGTACGCACGTGCAGAAACTATGAAATAAAATCTTTCTCTTTTTTTTCTCTACATCTTATTTTCTCTTCAACTTTGATCTCCTACTTCAACACTATACAAGTCTCTCTTTCTCTATTTGGTAGTGCCGCCATGATCATTTCTATGCTAAATGATCCTTCTTAGAATATATGCACAAAAAGGGTATGAATTCACCAATTTAAATCAAAAAATGAAAATATTTTTTTTACTAAAATTAAGTTGATAATAAAAAAATATAAATAAAAAAATATTTTCATTTAAATTGATGAATTCATACTCTTTTTGTGCATATTTATTTACATTTTCACCGCACGTCATTTGAGATTACTTCTTACAATGGAACTATATGGGGTGTAACTAAAGTTGAGAATTGACATTGGGGTCAAGGGACACCCTGTCCAGTATCATTAACTATGAGCCGTATCTTGCGGTCCTCAGATCTGGGGTTCAGGGTCATGACCTCAACAAAGTTTGTTCCAACTTAAAAAATGGAAAAATCCTTACGGGATCTAACATGTAAAATTTTAGTCGAGACGGGGTCCCCCCTTACCAACTTTTTCGAATCAACTTACACAAACTTACTTATAAATCCTTATGCTAGGAAGCTTTTACGACACGAACTGTAGTCAGAGGTCATA
>JAQIVZ010003231.1:0-15177 GCA_034700945.1 Arrhopalites spinosus
AGAATTTTTTTCTCGAAAACGGTTCAAGCTATGACACCGAGACTTTCAAATAAGTATGCAGAATCATATGGAGTTTACATGAAAATTATAAAATACATATGTAAAAAAATACCCAAAAATTTGGTTTGCTTTGCTTCAAAAGAATTTACTCAACACATCGTTAATACTATTCCTCCCTACTTAAAATAACTTGTCAATTAAATGTATTCTTATTTGAATTACATAGTAACACCCTAGGAAGAGTACAAATTTTTTCAATTGGAATACATTTTATACATCATTCGAATTTAATTAGAATCAAAATAAAGACTCCTAGCTACAAAGAGAAACAATAAATTTGATGTGTTCACATAAATAGAAGCACTTTTTCCTCAAAATTGTTACAAAATTCACCGGTAACGTAATGCATCTCTCTATCAACTACCTATACACTATACATACATACGTGACAAGAAAAACGTGTCAAACTTTTCACCAAAATTAATCTCAAATCCTCAAAAAGTTCATCTCTTCCTCAAGTTTATTGTAAAAGCCGACACTCAAAATCATGCCACACACAATAAATCATATTACATGAGATTTAAATACTAAAACACAATAAAAATTTTGACTTTCTTATACTTTCTCACACTCACATAACCCATTTGATTCATTTTACTTTTTTTTGCACAACAGACTTTTTTTTCTCTTGTGGAATTTATTAAGAGAGATAGATAGCTTCCGCTCAAAACCAGAAAATCTTTCTGATGGAAACACGTGTGTGTGTGCTTACACTTCAATTGGTTGAGCACGTGAAGTTTATATAAAATAAATTGTCCATTAGAATAGTAGTAGCACAAAAGAGATAATTAAATATACTTTTTTTTAACATTCAAATAAGAATGGTTCCAAACTATGAACAAAGAAGAATATTTATGTTATTTGTATAATGTATTTAACATAATTTTGACCGTTGACATTGTGAGAGCTAAAAAGTATACATGTGTGGAATAACGTAAACTTAAGTGAGTAAAACTTGCAACAAAAACAATTTGCAAATGACCTATTGTCATGCATGCATTTTTATCACTTTACTTTTTTTGACATTGACTGTATAAACTTGTATTATGTATACAATATAGAAACACTTAAATGGTCGTCATTCTTGTCATCATTATTTTTTTAAACTATCGACAATATTTTTATTTGTCGTTTGTCGAATAGACAAGTCTCTCTCCTCAACATATTAAATATATCAGAGACAGGGAGAGAGAGAGACGATATCATTCCCTCGTCATTTTTTTCATTGTCATTGTCATCATCATTTAAAGTAGCAAAAAAAAAATCTATGTGAAGATAACCAATGAGACAGTGGTTCATAGGAGTAGTAGTAGAGTAGCCCATTTGCAAAAATTATGTATAACGGTAAACATGACAAGTTTTGTGTGTTGTGTGTGTTTGTAAAACTTGTGGCGGGATAAAGTTATAACTAATTTAATTCAGACAGTGAATCTGCACTCACACACAAGTACAAAAAACACATACACAAGTGGGAGATCACAAGAAAATGTATATCTAGAGAAACACAAACACTTGGACACATCCACACACACTTAAATACACAATACTTGACAAGACCACATGAGAGAGAAGGAGAAGTGACAGAGACAAAGAACTTAATAATAAGAGCTATCAATACCCTCCTACATGTGTAATGTATGGAAAGAGCTAGGTTTGTAGATTGGAGTAAAATTATACAAATTGCAAATTTGTTGAATACGCAATTATAATTATATAAATTACCACGTCGGCCGTCAGTTCCTTCATTACGCTATGTCCCCAGTTTTAAATACAAAGATACACGATATACAGAATAGAGAAAATACACAAGAGTACAGAGAATTGTACAAGAACAGACTGACGCCGGCGAAGCTTGTCTGATATTTTTACTCCATGGAGAACCTACGAGGCTCCCCTCGTCTCATCGTCACGTTGCCAATTCGCCCCTCACGATACTCAAACTCTCTATTCTCAACGTACTACCAACTACTTTACTACTACTACTCTACTACAACTACTACAACAAGGCTCTCTAGTATAAAGGCACTCTTGGATAACTTTATATACTTTTATATCTTTTATATTAGACATGTACATAGTAGCAGAGAGATGTTCCTTCAAAAAAGATACGCATGTAAGTACGTTAGATATGTACACACGAAAAGTTTTATCCTATAACTTGCACAACTTTTTTGTGTATATGTACAACAAATAAAAAGAACGAAACCATAAGCACCTTTATCTCTATATAACGCTAGTAGTAACAACACACACAGGGCCAACCAAATATCCCAAAAGAAGAAATTCATTCTTAGCTGCCTTCCTTCCACACCTTCTTCATACATAATACTTGTATATATTCGTCAGCGACAACAGCTAACCTTTTCATTTTATGCCCATGTATGTCATGGTTTTTTCCCCCATCTCGGTGCATAGTGCATGGAATATCCATGCACTCTACCTTCAAACATATATTTATTCTACTCCAAGGATGTGAGACTGAGATGGTACATATATAATATACCCCCTTGGATTTTACTACTACTACCATGGCAGACATAGGCAAGAGAGACTTGGATATGAGGGAACGGTGATTCTCCTACAAGCAGGCAGATCAGCAGGACGGGTTTTCTGCCTTTAACTCCGAAAAACTAGGAATCATCGCATCGCTGTCGCTATCGTTACTTTCAGCTTTCATTTTTCCACCCCTCTCTCACTTTTTGCTGTCCTCACAACCTCCCGCAACTCAATGCATGTGTGTGTGTGTGTTTCCCGAATACCGGGAATAAACTGAAACCGCCACTAATATAATAGCACGTACACATTTCTCTTGTACGATGCACTTGATATATCAAAACCGTTTTCTTACCCCGAGAGTCCCGAGTCAAAAAAAGTAGGGAGAGAAAGAGAAACGGGACAGAACACGAAGCGGGTTCTTTCTCCTCCACAATTTCATATGTACTTACCTTCACTTTTCCCCATCCACATAACTCAATACCCAATTCCTTGACTCTATGTATACTAACTTTTACAAACTACGAGAAAAAAAGCAACAAAAGAGGCAGATAAAGATATTATAAAATTCCTTGCTATAACAAAGACCGTAATTCCTTAAAATCATGGGATTCCATTATGTACGTATATTATATTTGGTAGTCAGCATTCATGAATATATTTACAGTGAAGCGTCGAATGCCCGACATGTACCGGTTTCTGAAGGGACGGGTCAATTTCGGTCCGTGTAATACACACATATGACCACATGTCAATCAGAAATGAATGAATAGTATTTTAAATACAATCTCTAATTAAAGCACGACTCTACATTTTTTACTCTCTGATGACTAAGAATATAGTACATACCTCAGTTGCAGAGGCGAGACAATCCGGGGAAGTCCATCGTTGTTTAAACTGAAGACTGGATGACATCCCTGGCTCAGAGGCTAGTTGACCAGGAAAGACATAACCCACCATATTTAAAAAAGTTAATTACAAAAACTGTACAAATATGAAATATACACAAGGTCAGAGACAGAGAGCCCAAAAATTCTCAATCTACCATCGCCATGTCCACACACAAATTACTTTGAATATTTCCGCAAACACGAGGCGCGAATCCCTCTCACGATGTAAACAAACATGAATCTGAGATACACGATTTGTGTGAAAGTTGTGAAACAAAGAGACTTTTTCAATAAATTTCGACAATTATTCTGCAAGCTCAAGGCACTTGTAATTTTATTCATCTTTTAATAACAACACTTGTACTTCTTGCAGTTTTAATACATGATTTACAATTTTATAAAAACATGAAGGAATTCTTTTACTTGCATTATATTTAGGGGATTATTACGTTTAGAAATAATTTCATCCATAACATAGAACTCTTAGTAGATTGTCTATTCCATAGATATAAATTATTATGTTCATAAAAATCTTTTTTTTTAAAAAAAAAAAAAATTCAACTAGTGACTTAGTTGATGCTGAAGACTATGACTAGAACTGGAACTGCTTAGTCGTAGAGGATTCGACACACGAAATATATTAGGTAACATGGACGCCAGACTATTGAAAACATCATCCGAAATATCCTGCAACAATAAAAAATAGATAATTTTTAATTTTTTTAAATAAACTTTTTAAATATCAGGTGAGATTAGTTACCTTTGGAGTTATAAACTGAAGATTTTTCATATCCGCTCCACCCCAAGAAGCCATCTCAATCATAAAACCTTTAACACATTTATAGACTAATTCTGCCCTTCGATTGCACCAAGAAACAGTCATAAACTGTAAAGACAAAAAAAATATACAATGCTAATGAATTTTCTTGACATTATAAATGAATTATTTAAATTTACCTCAACCATTTCATGTGCCAATAAGGCAGGAATTGTGATTGTCGTAATATCATACAAACAGGCTGTTTTTAAAATATTTCTTAGTCCAAGAATTACAGGATGTCTAGAGTTAATTTCTAGTTTGTTTAAAGATTCTTGATCTGCAACTAGATGAAAAATAACATGGGCATTGTCAAGATTGGAATGTCTAGTGATGACAAAGTCTCCTGGTTTTAACGTGCTAGGTCGATTTTCTAATTGTGTCTCTAAACTATCAAAATGAAATTCAGTAGTTTGTTGACAAAGTTCTGAAAGATCTAGAAAAAATAGCAAGAAATTGCAAATTAATTCCAATATTCATATTTAGTAATCTGTAAATTGCATACGAGTACAAAAATTCACCTTGTGTATTTCCACTAAAAACAGAGATTCCTGGTTCAGTCAATAAAACCACTCCTGACAAATCAGTTGAGTAGAGAGAAATGGCCGTTTGCAATCTTTGAGGACTAATTTCTCTAGAGCTGAAAAGGGAATAAAAAGTTATGAATTTTTATTACGTAAAGTATTTTAAAAAATTTAAAAATATGAGACAAATATTTTTATAAAATATATGAATGAGTACCTCTCATTTTTGAATCGAAGAAAATCAATAGGATGACAGCACAAAAGTCTAATGTTGTACATTTGCTTCATTTGGGATCCAAGATGAATTGTAAAACTTTCTTGTAGTACTTGATCCTCTGCTCCAGTTGGATTAGTTGTATCATCGTCTCCAAAACTTATCATTAAACTCTCATCAAAACGGACAGAATGCTTCTTTTTGCCCCCTTTCCCTTTATTTTTACTCAATTCTTCAGCTTCAATAAAATAGTCTTGATAGTTTCGCATTATCCAGTCCCGAAATTCTCTCTTTTGTTTGGCATACTCACTCTCTAGTAAACTTTGCCATCGGGTCCTTACCATGTGCCCTTCATCAAAATGAATTGATGCTAAAGTATTCACATCCGCTGTAGAATTATTCAAATTTAAAGATGAAACGGCAGCGTTCATTTCCATTGTTTGTCTAGTAAAATAAACAAAATTTATAAACAAAGCCTAGGACTTTGACACTTTAGTTTAAGTTTAGTTTTAATTTATGAGCAATTTAATTCAGCATCAAAAAGAAATTTCATAAAAGTCCAAACGTCCATAAGTTCATTTTTGACGACTCAATATTTTCAGATTTAAATTAAATGATTTTTCTAAGTAAATGGAAGCGTGGATGGCTAGGAAAACAATTCATTTCCCATATTCACGTCTCCATTTACTTAATTCATCAGACATGGATATCGTGGATATAGAACTTTAAGAAGTTTTTAAAAATTATTTGTTATAAGCTGCACATACGTAAACTTTGGAATTGTGTTGTTTAAACATGTAGGTACTTACTTTTCATTTAAAGCATCAATTTCTTGATTCTTCATTCGGTGCATTTCTCGACTGAAACAGTGTCATTTTTCATCCACATTAATTATTATTTATACATATAAGTACAACCAGTGAATACTCAATAAAAAAATACAGTTTTATTTTTGTATATTACATTGTTGAATTTAGGGCACTTTCTTTACGCAATAAAGTACCCAGCATGGGAGAATGAACCAAAGAATGATAGGCCTCAGCGAATACTTCATCGTCACCCACAACTTCCGGTGGACTGTACTGTAGTGTTTCCTAAAGATTCATTTAAACACGTTTATTTTTACATACATCATTGAATAACTATTAATAAGTATATGAAAGTATTTAATATAAAATAGCAGACTAACATCTCTGAATGCTTGTTCCCAAGCTTTAATATTTTGTTCTGTATTCTCCGTGTCAATTTCCCAACAGCTAAGCAAGTAGTTGAAATTCTCCTCCTCCACAAACAACCTCAATTTGGACTCAATTTCTGTAAATAAAATATAACACTCATATGGTTTACAGATAAATTTAAGATTTTGTAGTATAGCATTTAAGTTTAAATAAATAATACCTCTTTCCACAATTATGGGCAAGTTAAATGATGTGATGATTAGTTGGGTGAATTCTGGAATCTTTATTTCTTCAAAAGGCAACTGTATGGGTATTTCCAATTTTGCAACACTATTGCGTAGTTGAAGATCCAGTTGAAAGATTGTTTCATTTTTCTTCAAATTGTTCATGATTGTGACTTTTGTCCAATAATAATTAAAATTAAAGTTTTGAGTTTGAGTAAACTCCTACTTTTCTGACGTTTCAAATCTCTCTTTTTCGAGGCAACGTAGCTGTCCTTGCTCCCCGGGATTACCGATTCAAAATACCGAAAAATTTTTGACAAAAAATAATTTTTAACTCGGAAGTTGTTTAAAAACAGTTTTATTTGTTATTAGGGTCGAAATTTAAGTGCATTCACTTTTTACGAGTTTATGTCATAAGAGTACTTAGTTGTCTATTTTTTTTATTTTTGTCAAAATGAGTTTTGTGGATCATAAACAAGCAATTGAGAAGGGTGACACGGTCATTTTATTTTTGAACATAAACTCCATTTATGCAATTGAGGTGACTGATAAAATACCAAATAGACATGGGAATTTAGTGGAGAATAAGTTTCAAACAATGTATGGAGTCATTAATGTGATGGACTTGGTTGGAAAAGAATATGGAACCAAAATTGTTTTACCACGTGGTTGGGGTTACGTTCTACATCCCTCGTGTAAGTCATAATATACTTTCAGAAAGTAGTTGTTCAAGTAGTGAGAATAATAATTGTGCTTGAAATTAAATAATACGTATGATAACATGTAAATGTGAATAACATAATAAAAGTAAGTTAATTTTATTAATTAACTCTACTTTTTCTTTGTTTTTAGGTGAACTTTGGACAAAAACGGTATGAAAATATCTTGATATAATTATGATGATAAATAAGAACAATAGTTTGTTAATTGGCAAATTAATTTAGTTGCAAATAATGTAAAACTAGGTCTTAATTTTGCTTCATTTCCGTAAAATAATTATAACAATTAAGATAATTTTTCTTTTTGCCGATCATCGTAAACTTTAAAAGTGGAATTATGATCAATAAAATGTATTTGTTATATTAATTTATTATAATTTATGGAGAGGATAAATTTATCTAAGCAGAACCGATAGAACAGTCGTTCATCCTTTATAGTGGCGTAAAAATAATAATAAGTACATAGGATGGAATATCATCTCAGAGTACTCATTTTTGTGTCACACTGTGAAAATACTGGCCATGTTAGTAAATTAGCACATTACACTGTAATGATTACAGATGAATACATTGTGAGACCCAAGGAGAGCCTTTGAGATCATAAAGGAGTTTATTAACTTTCAAGTTACAGAAAATGTATACGTTGTTAAATATTTTAGTTTTTAAATATTTCTATCATTCATAATTTATAATAATTTAGTTAAAATACATATTGTACATATACGAAAACTAATATTATTTGAATTTGTTCTTTTTATTTCATAACGTATAGGCGATCCATATTAGAAATCTGTAAATAATTCCTTTTGTAAACGTTCAGTATACAGTGTATACTAGTGTATATCGATCGTACAACATTATGTCAGTAGATAGAGTCGATAGTCGAGTAAACTACAAGGCTCATATGTTAGGGCAACAGTAGATTAAAGATTTATTAGTGTTGATTTTTCTGGATAACTCATTGACCTTTTTTTTGAGTCACAGGTAAACCACCGAACGCAGATCATTTATACACCTGATATCAGTCTCATCATTTTTGGGCTGGACTTAGCCCCGGGATCGCTCGTCATTGAAGCTGGTTTGTGTTTTCTGTTTTTTTTCTTTCTTTTTTAAAAAATCGACCTAATCATCTCTGGTTTATGGTTACTGTACAGGAAATAAACAGAAATTCTCGTGTATAGTAACATAGACTTTACGTTTTTTTGTAAGCACTTTTAAATTCAAGTTCAGGCTTGAAGCTGTAGAGCTTCATATAACATACAACTTTAATGTATCGATTTCAGTGCGTAATCAAAACTTGTACATTTACAATATACTATTATAATGATTGCAAATTTTTATGTATTTCGAGTCTCTTAAATTGAACTATAGATAAAAAAGGCAGTTTATGAGTTTTGTGGAATGACATGGGCTCCAGTAATAATGATATTATTTACCAATGTTGATTTTTTTTTAAAAAAAAAATACAGGTACTGGGACTGGTTCATTGTCACATGCGTTGATCCGGACAATCTATCCCCTTGGTCATTTGTACACATATGATTTTCACGAGAAGAGATCTGAACTAGCCCGTGAAGAATTTGAGGTAATAAGAATAAAGGGAAATTTCCCTTGTTCTTTTCATTTCCTTTTCTAAACATACTCATACACAGACGGTATTGTTACTGACAGACTTGTCGCTCAGTTTGACATTCCGTTTAAGTTTTAGTGAATGTAAATTACAACTCACTTATTTGATCATCCTCATGAATTTATATGTAAATCAAATTTTTCTCATGTACTCTCTACATAATATTGTTATTAAATGTGTATAATATGTGTAGAAACATGGGCTGAGCGACTGGGTTACAGTGGGTCAAAGAGACGTGATTTCGGATGGATTCAATGTCGACAAACTAGTTGATGCAATTTTCTTGGACCTCCCCAGTCCGTGGGAAGTTGTCCCACATGTTCGGCGTGCCTTGAAACGAGGTATACTTTATTTGACGTTTAATTCATTTCGTATATGTATCTTCCCTGCGGTTTACCACTTCATTTCTTCTGAAGATTCCCGGTGTCTTACGTCATATATGTACAATCTAGTATATCTGTAATTCTCGTCATAATATTTCTTTCTCTCTCCAATTGATTTCCACTTATTTCATACATGTATATTATCTCTACTCTACACATATATTGAATTGGCTGGTAACCCTCATGGCATTTAGTATAATGAATTCATTTCGTCGAATATGGTCATATTTAAGATTAAATAATTCAAGTTTCACTTTCATATCCCAGAAATTACCTCTCTTTTTTCTCAACTTTTCACTTACTGTATTCCTTGATACCTGATACTCTCATTTTGACCCTACCTCTAGACAATTAACTCTTCCCAATAGTTTCTTATGGATTGACAATTAGTTTCAATCTTGTCCTTGTTGTGCCATGTAATGAGGGACATGATTCTACAATAGACAATTTCTAAATTCTTGTATATTAATTCATTTCTTTAGGCGAGAAATGGCTTGTAGAATGTTTGTTTATGAAATTATAATAACTTCATCAGGGAACATGTTGCCCATATATTTTTTACCTCTTTTTATGCAAATTACAATTTTTTTTATTTTACATGAAGGAAACAAAGTCATCATCCAATAGGGTATTCATATTTTGCCTCTTGGCTACACATGTACAATAGATGCATAAGTAAAAGTAGTTGGTATTATTTAATTGGAATATTTAAATTTACATTTTATGACTCTGTCTTTGCTACTTAAATTTATTATTTTGCACACAAAAATCAGCTAGAGGATGACTAACATCCTTACCAGTCATTTATTTTTACGTCAATACATTAATAATCTTTAATTTTTTTTACTCTCACAATCTCTCTTGATTCAGAGAGTTTCTTCATTTTACAA
The DNA here is from genome assembly GCA_034700945.1 of Arrhopalites spinosus. Lineage (NCBI taxonomy): Eukaryota > Metazoa > Arthropoda > Collembola > Symphypleona > Arrhopalitidae > Arrhopalites > Arrhopalites spinosus. Next base: position 10,023 of record JAQIVZ010003231.1, read on the forward strand.
GACAAATATAATATCTAGTAGCTACATGTAGAAATTGTGGCCATTTCTTACCCTTTTTTTGTACAGTAGCCACACAGTAAGCATACCTACATATAGTTAAGAGTAGTTATGTAGTTGTACATATTTTTTCATTCTACCATAAACTCTCGTACTCGTACAAGTCTGTACTTGAACAAGGGAAACTTCATCCATCATTTTTTAAATGAGGAAGAATAAGGCTTTGAAAGATCGGATTTATTGATATATGACCTTCTCTATATCATGTCGACCACGTTCCGAAGGTGATATTTTTTCAATTTTTTGTTTCAAAATCGGCTAGTACTATTCACTTCATAATTGTAACCAATACACAATACATAAACTATGTCATACTACAAAGTACTACATAATAATAATTACAGTTAGAAAAACGAGGACACATACACTTAAGTTCACTCTATAGAGGGTTTGTAAAAAAATTCTGCCAAATCGGGTGAAAACTGAATTTTGTATTCACGGTTAAACTTTGTATATTTTCGGACTTTGGTCCCCCCTACCACAAAGGGGGTGAGCCAAAAAAATAGAAAAAATATCACTTTCGGGACGTGGTCGACATGGTATGGAGAAGCTCATATAATATAGAATTACAATGTAGGATGTACGTTTTACTTGTGATAGAGTCTTGACTTCTTTTAAGGTGTAAGTTTGGACTCTCTTGATGATCTTTGTGTCTTTATTATTGAAATTTGTGACCATGCGGTAGGGGTAATGTATGAAAGACAGGGCTTTAGACAAACTATCCAACGACAACCGCCACGAACAACAGAAGTTCTTTTGCTCTTTTTGATTTTTTCATCCCATTATATTGACCTCCACATGCTTTTCTTTTGATCAAATAGTAATACAAGTTCCTCCACATGCTTTTCTTTTGATCAAATAGTAATACAAGTTGACTAAATAGTTAAGAAAGAGAGTGATGTACGGGACAAGAATAACCAACATACCAAATTTCTCCCTCACATTCTTGTGTCATTTTTTTTTATTCATTGTACTGGTATCAGTTAGATGTTGATCTGAGAATTGCTTTGGTTGAAATGCTATGGAATATAATATCCAGTCGGCTTCAAATGGAACTGTTAAAGGTTCTGGAAGTCCTACTATAGTGTAGTAATAATTTCTTTTTTTATTGACTCTCAATACTATAGTGATCAACTTGGCTATATATGATAATTTTCCTCTTTCAATTCACGGCATTTGTAGTCTCATAAAGCCACTCAAATTAAATTCGATATTAGATTATGGAATGTTTTAAAAAAGAGTAAGATGTATAAATTAGAAGTAATTTTTTTTTGTCTTCTGGTGGTTGGTATTGTTGTTTGGAACATTGACCAGGGTAGACGGTGTACTGTATAGGTACAGACTACAGATATAGTACAATTAAGTGTCTTGTAGAATTCCTATGAAGAGTACGATGAATATTCAAGGGCAAAAAGAGTAGAGTGAGAATGAAATAACGTAAAAACTAGTAATGTGTTGATGGCAACCCTCTTGCCATCACCATTCATTAGTAAATAATTTGGCTATCCAAATTACCGTCATTTGCCACGTGAAAAATTTCTAGATTCTCCTTTTCTAGTTTCTCTCTCTCTTTCCTTGTGTTATTAGTATTTAGTACTTGCTTCATGGATCATATATTGTAGTGCATTATTCTATGTGACGTCTTGCTTGATTTTCTATGAGTTGATTTTTGTTGTCTGGAACTTATTTTATGATTTAAACCGATGATGTAAAGTTTTTTTTTGCTTTTTTCATGTGTAAGTATTGTGTTGTGTGTAATTTTACAGATGATATCTTGCCAAATGAACTTAAATGAGCATGTTTTGATTCATTTGAATGCAAAGTATTTATGGAATTGGATCACATATTTTGTAAAATCCATATGGGACGATGTACGTTACGTACCTATGATCATAGAATGTCTTGTTTATTTAATGAATTTGTCTCTGATTGCATGGTTTTATAGAAGGAGTTAACTTATTGTTAAAAAATGTAGAAAAACAATTAATTAAGCAAAGAATGTACTCAGAGTACCTTTACACTACAATATATTTTGTTTTTTAAAATTATTCTTTGATTCATTTTAGTGTAAGTCATTCAGTTAATCAGTTTGCAATGTATATGTGTATATTTTGTCCATACATGGGATGAACTAGACATATGTAGTTTGTAGTATTGAGTCTACAAAGAAAGAACAAAGCAAACAATACTCTGTTGTGTTGTCTTGATGGGATTTTTAATCGTCAGTTATCTAGCAACTGTAATTATTATTGTCTACTAGCATTAATACAAACTAATGTGAACACGGCACACCTTTTTGTAATGTTTTTTTTTCTTGAAGATGTGTCTATGGTACACAATAGGAATAGGATTATTCAAAAGGAACTTTTTTCACCTCTTTGTTGACCTCACATTTTGAAGCCATATCATTGACACAAAATGACGATGAATACAAGAATCCTAGGGCTATATAGATACTCATTAAATCCGAACAAATTACGTCTTCACACCAACATCCCCATGTAACCCCTAAGCCTTCAACTCAAGACCTTGTCTTGTGGTTGTTATAACATGGTAGGATAACCCTTCCATGATTTATAGTATTACATATATGTATCTTAATCGTATTGTAGCTCTAACTATTCAAACCCGTATAAAGCTCCAGACATGATCATAAGGTGCATTGTGAAATATGTCATTTGTACAATGTGTATAGGTCTAGTCCATCTAGTTTTATCATAAGGATGATTGTCAAAAATAGAAATTGTTAGCCAGGAAAGGATAATATAGATATGTAGTTTGTAGCAATATGATTATATTTGTCAAGGTATTAGAAAAATAATATGTATACATAACTCATGTGACAAGTTTCATTGTTCGGTTTTTACAACAAGCACAAATGACATGGTCGATCTGTCATGGAACGATTTACAGATATAAGTTTGTTTATTTTTTTCATCAATCCTCCATCCTTTATTGATTTATCTGTTCTGTATTTCTAATCGCTAATCTAGATTCATAAATATCTGATGCACTGCAGGTACATTAAACTGAATTATTTTGTATTAGTTAAATAGTTTAAAATTATTAGCTTTCGAGACTTTCGACGAATTATAAAATTTTCATTGAATTTAATAAAGAGAGAGAGTACACAATTTTTAAAAGTCTATATTTAATAGACTTAAAATTAAAATATAAAATTATACTGCATAATATGATATAATTAGTAAATTTTTTTGTGTATATAAAACCTACACTGACTGAGTGTATAGCTGTGTACTCATAAAAATGAATGAGGGCTCTCTATTGCTACACATGGTTTGTGTAAGAAATAAATCAGGAAACTTCAATATCTATATAAATATGTTGTCCCCATATTAAAGAAGAAGAGAAATTTTTTGAATTGTACACAAGGAAGACTACAGAAGAGAGACGAGGACTAGATTAGAACTCTGTCGGGTAAATTGTAATTTTGTAATGCGAAAATCATGCGTGCGTATCGAGATTCATGAAACAACATTTTTGGTTAAAAACCGGCATTGGGAGTACACCCGTGTATCATGTATTTTCCAGATTAAAATCAGATGAATGCAGACCTCCTAAATTATGTTATTAGCGAGATGGTGGGGGATTTTTTTTGTGTGTTGTTAATATGGAACTCAAATTATTTCCTCTAATGTGGTAAAACGATAAGAATAGAATATATATATAGAGAGAGAGTAGAAAGACAGACCATCAAAAATTTGTACGGAAAAAATTAGTCGTAATATAGCAGGTAGTTGTAATATAATCATATTATGAGGTTTAATACCTTAAAGTCAATGAACAAGAGAGACAGAGAGAAAATCTTGACGTGTTTTAGCAATATCCACATTGAAAACTGAAAAGCATATTGCACGGTATTCGCATATTGTTCGCTACATACTAATTAGACTGTAGAATTATCTATAATAAGGGTAAACAATGATTCAATGAATTGAAAGAAAAAAGTTGAAATTATTCTTAATCTTTGATCTCAATTCAGAATTCATCCACGCGATGAAACTTGGGCCATCATCATGGTCATAGAAATAATGTACAGATTGTAAATTTTCTTTTGCATTTGTCTTATAGACGGAAATTGAAGAGATGATCACGTCATTATCCATTTTTTCCAATTTTATCTTATTCTTATTTATTTCTATTCCATTAAACTATTGTTTTATTTTATCTTCTATTTTTTTGGTTAATTTACGGACTGTTGATTTGCTAAAATTGTTGTTGACTGTTAAGGGCTACACTGTAAGAGAGACGTGGCTGTGAAACCAATAATAATTAGTCTTGATATAGTTTTTGTTACTTTTTGTTTTTGAATAAAAAAAATTGATACATAATTAGCAGATGTTCCAAATCGTGTATAATTATTTGCTCAACGTGCTTTGTTGTTTATGTAATCTAATTGTAGTATTCCATGTTTTATTAGGTGATGTGTACATACAGCATTATTATGCATTAAATAGCTTCATTTTTTTGGCGGATGATTGGAGGGCTTTCAGTACAAATGTGTTGTGTACTTTTCTATGTATTTTTATTTATGTTTGCCATATTTTCAATTTTTTTTGACTTGTATGACTCGGTATGAAAATGAAAATTTGATGACAATCTTTTTAGTTAAAAAAAAGCTGATTCATAGTCTAGCAAAAATTTTTTTGTGGGTTGTGACTGAGTACTAACAGAATAATTTAAAAAAGGGAAATATGAGACTTTTTTCAGACTATAAGAAGCAGATTCTCAAATAGGAATTTTGTAAATTAAAAAAAAAGTTGGAATTGAGAAAGTCACACAGAGAATTTATGAAGTACTCTTGTTGGGATTTATATTTTTTAAGAACCACTTTAAATATGGTTATTATAGTCTTGTGTTAACAAGGTGCTCGAGGATCGAGGATATGTACCAAATCAAATACTTAGCTGAGTGTTGGAATTTGAATTCCTGACAAAAAAAAATTGCAGTGAAACTTTATTTGGCAGACAAAAGTTTCAAATCAGTGTATATTATCGATAATATATGGTGCGTTTTAAAACTAAAGAGAATAGGTTGAACTGCGTGGTATTTCAAAACGGAACGAGAGAATTTATTG
>JAQIVZ010003232.1:0-15174 GCA_034700945.1 Arrhopalites spinosus
AGGGGATTTTTAAAAATGTGTGCCCAAATGACCTGTGTCTAAATGACCTGTGTCCAAATGATCTGTGCCCAAATGACGCGTGTGCCTAAATGACTTGTGTCCAATTGACCTGTGTCCAAATGACGCGTGTGTCGAAATGACTGTGCGCAAATGACATGTGTCGTTTTGACTTGTGTCGTTATGACGTGTTACCAGAAAAATATGAGGACTAGTGACAAAATAAATGAAAACTCCAAGTCTCGCACGAGTTAAATTAATTTCGATTCAGTTTTTTATTTTCAATTATTAGCTTTAAACATTAAATGTGAGTACTCAATCTATGTCTATTTATATGCAAACGTTGGCTTATCTATTGGCATTCACAGTTTCCTTGTGTTAAATTTAACACATGATTATGAAACATTACACAAGCAAAATAAATTCAACTCTGTCTATCACATTAACTAATTAAACTTTAAATTTAATCCTCTTCCTTTGATTCTGTACACAACTCTCAATAATATCCTTCAAAAAAATCTTCCTTCACAGTACAGATACTCCACAATTAATGGTAATTGCTACACCAAAAAAATAAAAATGCATTCATATAGGTAGTACATATTATGTACATAATGTACATATCAGAAGCATAAACTAAGTAAGTACCTAAAATCTAAATTCATGACTTTCTGACCGTCACAAAAAAATAAGTCAATTAAAACAATATTTAAACAAAAAAAAACAATGTATTTTTGTATACATTTATGTACCATGTAAAGGTATTTTTCGTATGCAATGGAATTGACACAATCACAAGAAGACAATTACTTTGACATTTTTTTGGTAGAAATAGTTAACAAACAACCTAATGCCTAATTGTACTTGATTTGTAAATTTTAGATTAAAATTTAACAAACAAAAAAAAATCTACAGACTTGTTTTGACAAAGAATACTAGAATGGACTATTCATTCCTAATTTTGTTCCAAAGTCCAATCTTGCTCTCTTTTGGTAACGTATGTTGATTCTGTAACAAAGGAATATTTTAATTTAATTTTTTAAACTGTAAAATAATTAATATTTTTACACAGGTTAACTTGATTTTTATATACTTACTTGATTTCTTGTCGTCTAAGGAGTTCATTGAAAGCGAGGAGGACGACAACCCAAACAAAGCCCCAAATGTAAGAGAATGAGGGGACGAGTAAAAAATGTTTGAAAGATCTAATTTTAATCAAAGCGTATAAACTTTGCATGACCAATCTGAAATTAAATAATTTTAATATTAAATTAAAATTTGTGATATAGGTATTAAGTACAAACTTTTAAAAAACTAAGAAAAACTTTATTATATTTTATTTATTTTAATTACACAGCCCCAGAAGTTCCCAGCCAAACTCGGTTAAAGATGGGATTCTTATCCCATAAGAATTTTGAGCGGTAGACAAAACATGATGAGATCGCAACTAACATAATAAATTATTATTCATATTAAATTATTATTAATATTAAATATTATTATTAATAATATTTAATTGATTATTATGAAACTAATGAAATACTAGTTAAACACTATTAAAAATAAAAGTTATTAAGCAAAGGCAAGTTACCAAAGTAAAGAATAAGAAAGAAGAGACTGTATTGTTGAACAAATAGTAATTTGTCAGAATTCTCACAACCCCAATTTGATACGCACTGTGGAGGAAGATTTGCATTTCCTAATGGTATTTAACAGTTCAATTATTTTTTACAAAAACCATATGTCAAGTTACCTAATTACACATTAAAAGTATTCACATCTTTACCTTTTGGTACGGGATACACCTACAAAAGGAGAAATGAACATAAGTTATATAACACAATCATGTTATATGATTCGTGTATAAGTGACTTAATATTACCCAAGAGCAAGTAGTATTTGACATGCTTTCACAGATCCAAGTTAAATTGAAAACGGCCATAAAAATGACGTTGACTAGAGAGGGAATAAACTGTTGACATGAAAAAAATAGGTAAGAACAATAATTAGTAAACATTTTATTTAATAAGTATAAATAAAAATGAAAAAAAAACAAATGTACCTTCATTCCGTAGAACCAAAATGTGTACATGACGAGCTGTGTTATTTAAAAAGAAGAATATTTTATTTGATTAATTTTTAATTTACTACATAATAATATTCATGGTAGAAAATTGTGACTTACTTGACGATCCAAAACCCATTGATTTTTCCAAGAGGCTATAAAAAACGAAAAAAATTATACATTTACGAGTACTATTCTTATTCACAATTTGATAATGTAAAAATAATCGTACCTCTTGACATGACATCCTCCTCCACTCTGTCCATGATTGAGAATCCCAAGCCAAGACTCATTAAAGGCACTACGAGTGCCACCATCCAAAGAGAATCTCCCAAAGTGTACAAGGGTGGAAGTAAAATGAGAGTGGCAACTAGGCCCAACACAACTGGTGTAACTTGACAACAGCACCAAAATTGAAATGTATTGCGAACACAATTATTCATGTAATGTCTTGCTTCTCCAATTAAAGGATAAAATGCAAGTTTTTCACTCCTCTTAAAAAATAGAGAACAGGGAAGTGATGTCAGTAACATTGCCACCTCCGTTGGGCTGGGAAATGTTTCTAGAGAATCAAAAACAATAATATTAAATTAAATAATTAATATTTTCATGTTTATAATATTTAACAGGTTAAATTATCACCTTGAAAATTAACTTGCTTCTGACAAGCTTGTGGATACATAGGCTCAACCCCTATAGCAGCGTCAGCTTGTGAAAATAAATATTTATTTTCTACATTACAAACAGAACCAAGAACCACTGTCACCTGTAATTTGAGATTCAAAATTAAATATAAATTATCCCTCAAAAAGTTAATATTTAATATTTAAATACCTCTCCATAGTCCTGCATGATATGAATCATTTCATTTGCATTCCCAGCTGTACAGTCAGTGAACAATGAGACAAGTAGTGGGACGTTGTCCACCTGTGTAAAAAAATAAAAACATTATTATAACATGTATTTTTAATATCGCTCTTAATTTTAAAAGTTAATTTATCACCCACATTCTCCAAATGAGGTCTGACTTGCTCTATTCCTCGTGGTAATTTGGCACGATTGGACATGTCAAAACCGAGAGGAGTGTTGGGATGTTCAACAATATCGTAGACTTCTCCACCAAAAGATTCTGTTGGAGTCTCACTGTCATGTCGTCTCTCAGCAAATCTAAGTGAAATAAAATAATTAAAACATAATAATTAAGTCATAAATATTTAAAAATTCAATTTGGACATACCGAACCATCCGCTCAGAATTAATTTGTTGCATTCCCTCAGTACATGTTGTAGATAATTTAGCCAACTCTGGAACAGAGGAACTACTTCCTCTCCTCAATTCATTGAGTCTTGCCGTACTTTTATTGACTCCAATTTGCATCCCAGAGAAACCAAATCCAGGTAAATTGAGATGATCCCGAAATTCTTCTAAACCTGTCGAGTCATCTGACTCACTATAGTCAAGATGAGAGGCTTGATTACTTAAACTGATGTGACAATTCCATCCAGACTCAAGTCCCATTTTTTCTGAGAATACTCTTGATCTTAATTCATTCTCTTTTGAAAAATGAACAAATCGTACACAAGCAGAGTCCAATTGCTCAATTAATTGCACAATATCCATACAAGCTTGATATTGCATTGTAATCATCCCTAAAAATATTTGACCACTTTGAACCTCCACAGAACCCTCCAAGTCCATTTTCTCTTCATGATGTGTCTTTGTAATCGAAGTGAGGAGACAGTCTGTTGATTTTGTTGTATTGGTGTAGTCGTCATATGGAATGAAATGGAGACCCTTTGATGGAGCCAATTCTGTGTACTGACAAGCTACTTTACGAGACACCTTTGATATTACACAAAAAAAAGTTGACAAGAAATTAATTTCATTGAAATTAATTTTTATTTTAAAATGAAACAGTACCTTGGCTGATAGAGGCTTGTAGGAAAAAGCAGTGCAAATTGCACTTAAAGACTGCCTAAAAATATTATAAATAATATTAATTTATCTTCAATTTCTTATTAATCAATAATACAAACACTCAATTTAAAATCTTTCGTTACCTTTGATAAAAATCTAGAATGAATTTTCGTTCTACATCCGTCAGTCTAAAAGGGAGAATATAATGTTAGTAACAATTAACTCGAAAATTATTAAACTTGTGCTTAGCTGTCATACCCTCGTAGATCGGCTCCATCCCAAAAATCTTCACAAGTGTCCAAAATCAAATCGCCCGTACCCTGACACATGATCGTGACAATAGACAATTGACCAAACGCCATTTTTACATGCATTGAGAATTTTTGATTGTAAAAAGTGAGAGCATTACTTGGGCCATTAGTTGTAAACTCATTCCAGTTCTTTCTTTGACAACAATACTCATCATATGAGGGAATGGAAACTTGATCTTGGCTCGACTCAATTTATCCCTTGATATTTCATCAGAACCCTACATCAAAATTATTAATTTCTTAGATCACAATTTCAATAAAATAATATATTATCAACTTGTTTTCTAAACTTACAATGTGTCGAAAACTACAAAGTTCTTCTTCATATTGGAAACAGCAAGTGGCTTTCTCCTCAAATCCAATCATCCGAGCAACTTCACAAAGGCATCTTCGTCCCGTGACCGGGACCACAAGCTCATCTTCTGGATTATTAAAGAGTTCTTGTGAAATGTAACTGCCAAAAAGAATCATGACTCCATTTAAAATCTACATCCTCAAAGAATTTAACTTGGTAGAAGAAAGTGGAAAAAATTATAAACAAAAAGTACATATTAAAATATTCCTTACGCATGGAAGGAAGAATAAGCTGCTCTCCTACAAAAAAAAATAAACCAAGATTAAAATTATGGACTTGTAAATGTCAGTGATTTTGTAGTAAAAATGAGTGAAAAATATATCAATATTTACGTTTCCCAATTGCAAGTATTGAGCAATACATTTAGTCCAAGGGGTTTGAGACTATGAAGATGGGACTCCCAATTTGGGTCATCAAAATGGAGTTCAAAGGCATTATTGTTATCATGAGTAATGTCCAATATTTCTGGTTCAATTTGTTTATCAGCTTTTGATCGTAAAAAAAATATCTTGTCAGCTGTTGGATTTGGCCAGCTTAAAATCCCTTTCTTGTCTACACAGCAAAGAGCCTGTTTAAAATTAATAAATTAATTGAGTTTAATTTCCATTTGAATGAAATGGTATACATAAAAATAAAATAGGTACCGTCAATGAAGCCAGAACATGAAGGAGTTGTTGTGAGCGATGTAAAGTTTCTTCCTTGCCAATAAAGAATCCCAAAACTTCATTGAGAATACGTCTCACTCTCACATCGTATCGTTCCGTGCAGTCGAATTCAGAGTCTTTGGCAAGTTGAAACAAAATATGAATTTTTGCATTCCCAATGGCATGAAGGAGGTACCTATATATATGATTAATTGAAACAGGGTCATTATTTTACAGTAATTATTTTAACAGTTCCGTGTAACAAATGAATATTAACGTACCAAATAAATGGAAGTCCAATGGGGAGGAGGGGTAGAGTATAAATCATGGGTTGTAAAAGAATGACCTCTGACCACGGAGCCACACGAATACCCAGCCAGAGGGGAAGATAAAAGAAACGGACGAGAGAGAAAGCAATAAAAATCATGAGAGCAACAGGAAGAATGATACACTCAATGAGACGATTGATGATCCCTTGTCTCTCCTTGTTGTAGAAGGTGGAAGGTTTGCTATTAATGCTCATATTCTTGAGATAGTAGTCCACTGCTGTGACATAAGGAGACTCCAAAACAATTGCTTTTTGATTCGTCAATGGATTGTGAAGTTTTGGTGGGGCTGTCATTGATTTCCCTTGATTGGGAGTATAGTAAGTTCCAGCATCAATAATTATTTCCTTTGTATCATCCATTATTTGACATTTGGCAATTATTTTTTGGGCTGGGAGGAGAGTGATCATGTCACCCGGAACGAGAAATGACCAGGGTACATTGACTAGCTTCCGGTCACGGTAACACCAATGCATTGTGATACAGGGAGAGAAGGGCATGTACAAGTCTGGATAATTTTCCTCTGTCCAGTCTACATTTCTCACCAGTTCTAAGTATTCAAAAACAATCATCAAATATCAATGAGTATTGTTAATTAAAATTATTACCCTACTCTCTTTTATCGATTCATAATAAAATTATAATATTGCCGACTAACCTTTTGAAATCTCAATTGTTTTCATAACTTTGACGGAAAGTTCATTCACTCTCTTGTAATTTTCCCATACTTGAATGATTATATTACTTCCTGCTAACAACAACAGAGTAAGTGCTTCCGGTAAAAGTTTGGCCCATCTGTATCATCAAACAAATTAAAATCAAAATAATTTTGTTTCAAAATATAATGTCAATATTAGAAATGTAATAATTAAATCTTTCAACTACATTGGAGTATAGTTGGCAATATTGAGGATGACAATGACCAAAAATTCGACTAATAAAACAAGTAACGAGCACCAGGATAGAACAGCATAAGCACTTTTTGTTGAAAATGAGGATGAAATTACTTGCTTCCAATTTCTGTAATTATAAATATGAACATATTATAATGACACTTTATTCCATTTTTATTGTACAATTTAATTTCTTGACATGTTTGACAAAAGTTCTTACCCTCCTTTTTCTGTTCGATGGTTCCAAAAAAAAAATAAGAAAAATTTAAATATAGCATGACATATTAGTTGAAAATATGGGATAAAGTTTTGTACAATTTGACTCGATGATAACAAAATTGAAAATAACCTTTATTTACCTTTTTTATGTCGTTCCAACAGTTCTGACAATCCGATAAAGAGCCGGTCAAATGCTTCTTCTGTTGACAAGCCAGAGAAGCCTTTCCAACTCCTTCTATTATGCATTTTAATTTGTGTTGTAATTAAAATTTCGTTTTGAATTTTGGTCTGGATTTCTTCCTCATTACTTTGTGGATATGTTTTCGACCCTCTCAAGTACACGAGGAGTCGTGATTAAAATTATTAAGACATGAACAAAGTATTGTTGACAAATACTAGACAAATACAAAATGATGAGAAAAGTAAATTTTCCCAAAAGAAATTCGACTAAATGAACATCTTTTTTACAACTCTACTATTCTCCCATCAAAATAGAGACACAGACACACACTGTCAACTATGACGTACTTAATCTTCGGAGAATCTGTCATATACTTTTGAGACTAAATGTACAATTAAATTGTTACAATCAAATTAAAAAAAATAATTTTTTGAATCTTGTCATTTCCGCCCTTCTAAGACTCAATGACTAATGTACTCAGAATTATTTAATCTCGTCTGGAGACAGGATTAATTTGGTATATCCAGAAAAGTAATGAGAAATATAAAAAGTTAGTCGTATTAAATGGAAAACTACAGAGTTAGCATAAATGTTAAAATACGCATCATTTATTTTTCGTTGCTTTGCTAAAAAAACATTAATCGTACTGTCACTGAATAAACGCACTTATCATGTGGCTTATTCGCCGTTTCAAGTTTTCTTTAGCCAATTAGCTGCAAACTGACAAATTATGAACCAACCTGCCCTTTTTCTATTTTAATTTTGCTCATATTCACCATGTTTTAGCTTGTATCCCTTAGATTAGGGCAACGCGAGATGACTTTCAATCACTTTGACATTTAGCCTTTGACATGGTAAGCATACGTGTGTACATACTATAGACACCACATGTGTAATCCAATCAAGGTTACCGACTATATGGACATTTAACTATCTTGCTGATTCTTTGGTCATTTTTGTCCTCAGAAGATAGTGCTGCAGCCCTAAATTAATGGTTTCATGGATGGATGGGTCCAAAATCTTAGAAAAATTTCTGACGCTCTCAAAAACTTGAACATAAATGTCAATAAATGAAATTTTAACGGAGGTGAAACGAAAAATTAAAAACTCTAGGCATAAACTTGAGTCAAGTTACTTGACTATACTCTTGCTCTGATAGTCAAATGTATGTAAAGATAAACAATGATATTTTCAAAGGTTTTCTATGCTCTCCCGTCATTCCCTTCCATGCTTTTCATCTGACCGGTTCGCTCTCGTTGTATCTCCAACTTGTTGAATTTTAAAATTGACCTTGTCAATTTAAATTTACACTCGTCACCGTAAGAATTTGTTCATTTCTTGACATTTTATTAATTTGACAACCTTAAAAATCAACACACACCTTTCCCTTTAATTATTCTCACAATTTGAAAACACAAATTTCTATAATTACTCCCAAAATTAATAGTTTTATTTTTATTATATATAGGTACATTTAACCCAACTTACATTTAATTTTACAGGTAAACTCTGTTCAATCCAAAAATGGCCGAATACAAATTGACTTACTTTAATGCCCGGGGAGTTGCTGAGCCGATTCGTTATATTTTTGCGTAATTACAAAAATAATTAAATATTTTCTATATATATCTCTTAGCTGTACCTACAAAGGTAATCATCATTTAATTTTTTTTACAGCTACGCAAAAGTCCGTTACGATGATGTTCGAATTGAGAAAGACACTTGGGCAGCCCTTAAACCCAGTAAGAAAAAGAAATACATTTAATATTCTGGAAATATTTCATATTTAATGGCACTTTGTCATATAGCATCCATTAGATGATGAACACTATTTCAAGTGTCTCGTAGAATATTCCAGACACAAATTTTTTTTACATACCTTTCACTCAAATGCCCATATCCGCCCACAACACGTTTGACCTTCAACTGTTTTTTATGTACAAAACCTTGAATCGTTTTTTTACCTTTACATGAAAGCAATGATACCTATCATGGAAATAAAAACAAGAATAAACATATTTTGACAACTTTTTTTAGGCATGCCATGGGGTCAACTACCCGTATTGGAATATGGAGGGAAGCAATTGGCACAAAGTTCAGCCATAATGAGATTTCTGGCCCGAAAATTTAATTTGACGGGACAGTCTGAATTGGATTGTGCTCGCTGCGATGAATTGATTGATGCTCTAGGTAATTATTGTTAATTATTGCTAAATAAAGGCACACAATTAATGTTTGGAGATGCAATGTGTTATATATGTACGATACTGTATTTTTAGGTGATTTGAAGGCAGAATGGCGTAAATATTTCATAGCTTCGGACGAAGAAAAGAAGGCTGAACTCAAGAAAACTTTATTGGACGTCCATGTTCCAAAATATTATGGAAAATTTGAAAATATTATCAAGGACAATCCCAAGGGGAAATTTTTGGTTGGCGGATCCGTCACCTGGACAGGTACTAAAATGATTAATTGAATTATGTGTAGGGCATAAACACAATGAATTATTGTACTTATTAAGCTAATTTTGAATTTTAATTTTTCTAGACTTTGTTGTGGCTGTCAGTCTTGAGAGTATGGAACGTACTGTGGATGCCAATATTCTCAATTCTTACCCCAATTTGAAGGGGCTCCAAGAGGCTGTCAATTCTATCCCACAAATTAGTGAGTGGCGTAAAAATCGACCCGAAACTCAAATGTAAAATAAATAATAATTTATATTTGTGCTGTCTTTCTATGAGGTTTATTGGTTTTTCGAATTCTTGTTGAAATTTTTCATAAATAAACTTATGGTTAAAGTTCTTTAGACTGTTAATGGGCTACATAGTTTTAAATGTGGGTTACCTGTGATAAAATGCTCCTTGAATGAAATTTGATTACTATTACATACTTACTATTGCTATGAACTTGATTCTAAGGATGGTGAAATTTTGAGGGGAAATTAATTAATTCAATTAAAATGGTGTCTTTAATAAAATTGTCTATTGCCAAAATGGATTTTTTTGTCACTTTTTTTCATGATTTTCAAGCTCTTTTGCATCATTTGATAAATAATAGAAATGGTTCAATTTATAGGAATCTAATTTTATTTGGACGTACTAATCATCCACCTTAAAATCTTTTTCATCAGTAGTTTCACTAATTATTAATCACTGATTAAGTGTGTAGTTTAATTCATCTCGGAGGACCGTTCACCCGATTAGTGACCAGGAGAAGGGGAGGAGATGATACAATTTTAAAATATTGGCTTTTAATTGAATGATAAATAAATGAGCACGCTGTGGTAATTTTAGGTCTGGGTCATAATTTAATAATTTAATATCGTTCATTAACTTAAATAGGGCCGCACTAGTGAATAGTTCAACCACAAAAAAAGAGCTTGTGTAGGGGTTAAAAAGAGAGTAAAATGTAGGTGACACATAATCTGTTCCATTGTCCCAGACAGATAAAAGGTATTTAAATAACATGTGTGGAAGTTTAATTGCAATAAAGATTAAATGCATTAAAAAAAGTGATGAAAATGCCAAGAGACTGACTAAAGTCTGATGGAAATACGTGGAAGATTCAAAAAAAATTAAAAAATAAAAATATTTTTACTCTCTGTCAATTGTTGAGTTGTGATTCACAACTTGTAAATGTACTCTACTTTTTCACTACTAATTGTGTTTTACCTTGAATGTTTAAACTTTATAAATATTGACATGTCGTGATTGTTTCAAGTCGAGTCACCATTATTTTAATCAAGTTTACTTACATACGTGGATAGGAATACTTTTTTTGTTGCGGCCGGCTGTAAATATTTAAATCAATTTGATTCTCTTAACATTCTAGTTAACTATGTTCATACTCTTTTATAAATGATAATTTGTATGTATGTATACATTTTTGAAGTTTTGAATGTGCGTCAAGAATGACAAAGTTTTATGACATTTGACATTGTTTAATGTGTTTTGTGTTTATTTTCTGTGGGATAATAATAGGAGGCTCGTTTTGATCTTGTCAAGTTTGTTCAGTCTTATGATCAGACATTTTGTTAAGGTACTTTATTTTTCTTGTTGTACAGTTAAGCCGAAATGTAATCATTATTATGTATACACGATGGAAGATGACTCATCTTTGCCATAAATTATTACTCATAAGTTACGTGATGAAATTAATGTTTTTATTAAAAATTAATCGTGTTTCAGATTTGTATACACTAGTGAGATGATAGAAAACATGTCAACAAGGTCAAGGAACATATGGGGCGGGAGTAGAATATTAGTTTTACTGTTATTTGTTATATGTGTGAAGCAAAGTCAATGTTTCTACGTTCCTGGAGTCGCCCCCGTAGAATTTAAAAGTGAGAAAATATGACAACTTTAATTGTCTACCATCAGTCATTTTGACAAAGTTCATGTCATTTAATAATATTGCTTGTTCTTTAGATGGTGACCCTATCGGGATCAAAGCTGTTAAGATGACGTCAACGATAACTCAGTTGCCCTATAGCTACTACAGTTTGCCTTTTTGCAAACCAACTGCACAAAAGTTGGAATATAAGCCTGAAAATCTTGGTGAAGTATTGAGAGGTGACCGCATTGTGACTACTCCCTATGAGTTCAAATTACTTGAGGATCGAACTTGTACTAGTTCTTGTCCACAATTACAATCTAATTCTGCGGTACGTTGATATTTATATTTTAATATTATGCACTTTATTATTAGCTAAGCTCATATTACGATGATGATGAATTTTATTCTAAATAGTCGTTGCCAATAAGATGGAATCCTTCTCATTCGTCCGTTGCCTTCTCTCATATAAAACATCAGTATTACGTCCACATGTAAGTCAACAAGTATACATAATATTGACTCTAATTATTATGTAAAATAACCTTACTCGAACAAACTCAAGTCATGTCAATTTCTCTCTCTCTCCGTAGGATTGTTGATAATCTACCATGTGTGACAAAGATCCCGACTCATGAAGGTTTCCTCTCTTTTTTATATCATAATTCATGCATTCGTAAATTTTAAACTTGTTCAAGAACAAAGTTAAAAAGTATTTTCAGACATGTTTAAATGTTTTCTTTTTTCTATATCTTTAAAGGACGAGACCACCAATTTGAAATTGGCTACCGCCTAGGCTACATGTCAGATAATAAAAAAGCTTATATTCATAACCATTTGGATTTCAAGGTGAGTATTTTATTTATTATTATTGATAAAATATCATCATATTCATTGTTTGATGTTTGGTTATAAGTGATACAGTCGTTCGTATAAAAAGAATTTAGATTTACATATTTTTTTCTATTTTTTGAATTTTAGATTAAATATCATACAGAAGATCAGTAAGGAAAAATTATTTTTGATACTTCCTACATATTATAT
This sequence comes from Arrhopalites spinosus, assembly GCA_034700945.1. NCBI lineage: Eukaryota > Metazoa > Arthropoda > Collembola > Symphypleona > Arrhopalitidae > Arrhopalites > Arrhopalites spinosus. The sequence goes on from JAQIVZ010003232.1 coordinate 12,285, forward strand.
ACTATTGTGCACTGGGTAATAATAAGGATTATCAATTTTTAAATGTTTAAGGAAATCATATCGAGTTGTGGGCTGCGAAATTGAGCCATCAAGTGTGAGCAAGTCTCGTGTGACTGGGTCAGACAATACTTGCTCGTAAGTTTTTATTTGTAAAATTTGTTCTGTAACAAATAACCATGTTAGTACTCGTGTTTAAGCATTTTTTTTCTTTTCTAGCATTGAGAATCCCACTGAGGGTGAATCCGCTCAAGAAATTAAGCCGGATACGGACAATGAACTCAAATTTACATACACTGTCAAGTGGATGCCTTCCGATGTAAGTTGACAAAATGAATAGCATTTGAATTATCTTTTTTAAATATCTTATTATAGTCTTGACAATGTACATTACGTAGTCAAAAAAGTGTCTCTTTCATTTGCTCTGTTATTAAGTTATTATATTGATCCCAACTCGTATATTGCGTGTTTCTCACTGTCATGCCACATAGTACAAAACATAATGATAGTGCGGTTGTAAAAAGTGAATGACTGTATCGTAATTATTTTCTTTCAAGGTACGCTGGGCATCTCGTTGGGATGTGTATTTGAAGATGAGCGATGTCCAGGTTTGAAAAATCATTGACATTGACATTAATATTGTAGTCTGAGAGAAGAAACAAAATGTTCCACCACTATTGACATTGTACTTTATAATGCGTTTTTTCTCGTTAGATTCATTGGTTTTCCATCATCAACTCTTTGGTCGTTGTCTTCTTCTTGACGGGTAAATTCAACTGCATTCTAGAACGTTGTGCAAAATATGAATAACTGTCTAAACTTGTCTTATTCTAAATTTTTTCAGGCATTATCACGATGATTATTATCAGAACTTTAACAGCAGATATTGCCCGCTACAATCTCTCACCAGAATCTGCGGAAGAGTCTCTAGAGGAGACTGGCTGGAAATTAGTGCATGGGGGTAAGTCCAATATTAGTTTATCTCTGGTTTTAAATTATCAAGAAAATGTTGACCATTTTTTTCGATTTTTTAGATGTATTCAGACCTCCAAGATACCCAAGGCTCTTTGTAAGTGTCATCATTCTCTGCCATTCTATGTAATGATTTGGAAAAAAAATGTTTTTTCAATGCAAATATTTTGTTTCCATATTAAAGGCCTCCCTCATTGGTAGTGGAATACAGATTTTGGGAATGGCTCTGGTGACTATTTGTAAGAGTTTATTTTATTGTTTATCATCATCATCATTGTTGTGTGTAAAAGTTATTAAAAACATTTTAATGAAAATATTATTTTCTTTACAGTCTTTGCAATGCTGGGCATGTTATCTCCGGCTTCAAGTAAAAAATACTTTTAACGAGAAAACTTAATTACTGGCAAGATTATTTATAGTCATGTATATGTACATACATGTAAAGTGGCCCAAGCGCTCTACGTCGCAATCATCGGGCCGAGTTTTGCAACCATCGGTAGGTAGATTGAGACACAAAATTTATATTTTGCAAAAAAAAAAAAAAAAAAAAAAAAGATTTACCTACCTCAGTCAACATGGCTGACCATTTATATTGCTTTAGTGTAAATATTTAACATTTATTTTAAAAAGTGACTAAATTTTACTCCTGTGGCCTCAAAATCGGAACATCGTTCCTCTCCTTGTTTTTTTTAAACATCAGAATAGCTGAGAATCTCCTTTTTATTGCTGTAGTTTGCACATTACCTTCAAGTTTTTTGAATGCTTCTCTCTCTTAATCCTTTTTTTGGACACTGTTGAAGGTGACACTAAAAAATCTGCACTTAAACTTACCTACTTGTTTATGTCCGAGCTTTATTTTTTTAATTAATGCTAGTTTGTGTTTGATACCAATTTGGTGTAAACATTTTGTTAACAATTTATGATTACATAATATCCACCATGTGCAAAGTATGAAAAAAAATCAACTTATGAATTTAGTGTACAAAATCACTACCGATTGTTATAAAACCTAGTCAACAATGATTGCAACGTTAACTTATTTTGAAAGAAAAACATGACTATAAAGAATCTTGCCTTAACATCTTAATTTGTCATCAATATCATTCGCTATTTTTGAATTGACTTCCAGGAGGAGCCCTCATGACAGCCATGATTTTCTTGTATGTTACAATGGGAACTGTTGCTGGCTACTTTTCATCTAGACTATATCGAACTATCAGAGGAAAAGAATGGAAGAAGCAGGCATTTTTGGTAAGCTAACAGCACATAATATTTTTGTTTGTTATACATATAAATAAAGCTTACACTAGAACAGTAACAAATTGTTACTAACAATGGTGGAGGGACTCTGCTTTCAATTATTAATTTGTTCTGTGTACGAAAGACTATACCTACCTATAAATGTAACTAGATGTTTTTTTTACTTATTTTACAGACTGCTACATTATTTCCCGGTATTGTTTTCGGCACATGTTTTTTACTGAACTTTTTCATTTGGGGAAAAAGCTCAAGTGGTGCCGTAGGTAAGAAGACTGGAGACGTTTAACTACTTTTACATGTATGATATCAATGGAGAATCATGACAAATAAAAATATTTTTTTGAATCATTTACAGAAATTTCGACCATGATTTGGTTGCTGTCACTTTGGTTTGGAATCTCTCTTCCCTTAGTTTATTTAGGGGCATATTTTGGATTTAGAAAACCGTATCAGCATCCTGTACGCACAAATCAAATTCCACGACAAGTCCCACCTCAACCATGGTAAAGAGAACTTTTGTATTATCTGTATTATGTATTATAGTACTAGGTAGTATATACTAAGAATATATTTGGAAAGCATTAAGTACTATTTTATTCCAATTCTGTTTTCTCTCAGGTATATGAATCTTGTCCCGAGGTAAGTATTTTAACTAATGAAA
>JAQIVZ010003233.1:0-15168 GCA_034700945.1 Arrhopalites spinosus
CCACTCGAAATCGGTTGGCGGCAAAAGTAATTGGGGGTATTTTGGGGGTGTGGCTCATCATGGGGTTGGTGTTATCCCAGAGATAAAGAGAGAGTTATGCCATTTCCTATGCTGGGACGCCAGAATATTTTCACAAGTGAGCTCAATTCAATTACAATTCAATACGAGAACAATTTTTTCATAAAACAGAGTTAATTTCATAAATTTTTGTTTGTAAATCCTCTCAAAAATGTTACCATGAGAAGAGCTCTCAGTAAAAAACCCTAATTATTTTTATATGCCAATAGTTTAAAATTTTAAAATGATTTAAAAAATGTAAAAAAAATGTGTTGATTGATTTGAAGAGAAAAACTAATTGTGAAGTATCTAGTCCAAAACAAAATATGCAGGATGATGTTCTGATTTTGGAGGAGAATTACGTTTCACATTAGGTACCAGCTTAATGAATTGAGTTTGAGGTTCCCCTCGAGTTAAATTTCGATAGTTGGACCATGAAGTAAATCCAGACTCTCCCATGAACCCTGTATATTTTTGACGGTCAGATTCGTTACTGGGCCCTCTTGTTGCTTGTTGAAAAAGACCAAACAGTTGATTATAGACCTCTGGTTCGTACTTCTCTTGAATCTCGTGCACAACTTTCACTTCATCTCTGAATTTTAAGCTATAGTCCTGAAAAACAGAAAAAAGTCACATTTAAATTTTTATCCTTTCTTTTCAGTGAAAAGTTTTCACTCAATTTTTTTATTATTAAACTCACCCCATGTGTCATTTTGATGGTAGCGGAGAGGACGAGTAATAAAATGAAGGGGTTCATTATTGTGAATTTAATAAACCCTTGAAAGTCAATTTTTTCTCAATTTAACTATTTAGATTTTATAATCAAATGTTGTGATATGGAGTAGCCGGTTAGATTAAGAGTAATTTGATTTTATTTAATTTCTAACAAAAAAAAAATCTTCTACTGTCAATCCAGAATTCTTTTCTCATGGAAAAGTTTCCTTGTTTTCAACTTTGTTTTGCAACGACTCACAGGAGAATAAAATCATTTGTTTAATTAAATGCTCGACCATTTTTTTTAAATGACACTTTCTAAACCCATTATCTATCCGCTCATTGCTTGTGTTTTATGTTATAAATATTTTCTAGTAAATTATTTTATTTTTAATTGTCAACATTTAAAAAAAATTAACTACTCCCCGTCCATGACTTAAGTCAATTGAAATTGTCAATATCTAAATTTCAATTTGTTTTTACAGGGTCATAAATAATTAAATGTACAAGACAAGAAAGAAGTTGGAATTTTAAAATTAAAACTATTACTCCAAAATAATCCATTTGCTATTAGTGCCTTTTTCAAGTTTTTGTACAAAGTGTGATGACATTGTCATGATCCTGTATATTATAAAATTGCCAGTACGCAATTTTTATGCTCCGAGAAACTAAACCATTTTAACATTTTCGTCGTAAACATTTAAAAATATTTATCAAAGTTAATAAAATGTCAATTAATTATTAATTAGAAAGTAGATTGACAATAATGTTTTTCTGCCTGAGTACATCACATAATTAATTCATTGCTAGCCAGAAAATTAATCTAAAATTTCTGTATCCACGATGTATTATGAATAAAATGAGTGAATTTTGGACTGTAAGGAACAAATTATTTCCAATATTACTCATATGGCATTTAATTAATAAATAAACTCCCTGAAGACGGTAACCATTGAGTTGCCCCAATATTGGAAATAATTTATTCCTTACAGTCCACGTCTCCACTCATTTTATACAAAAAATTAATGTTAAATGCTTAAACTCATCATGTGTCTTTGTGGTTATTAGAATTCTCTTGAGATGATAAAAGTGGCAAAGAAACTTTTATCATCTCCGTCACTTTCTCTCCTTCTTTCTGGTTACTTAAAATATCCACCTGACTGATGAGAAAACTTTAAAGTTGCGATTAAATTAAAGAGTGACTCATTGAAACTCATGGCTCATCATTGGATTTTGACTTGTGCCCATTTTCATGTATTACAGATTTTGTGAAAACAGTAAATCGTGTTTAGGTATTAAATAATCAAATAAAATTCTCCATACTGTGTCGAACATCAACGAGTTGAACATTTTGGTAGAACTAATTCAAGTTTTACCCATCTCCCAAATATTTTTTTTGGAAATTTTTAATTCTAATTATAGAACTTTTTATCTTAGGCATCTTCACAAGTTTTAAGCCTTTTACATTTCAAAAACTTGTACAATTTTTTACTTTTCGTCTCTCGTTTAAATTTCTTGTTGTTGGAAGATGTGAGATGCATAAAAATTAATACAAAAATTTGAGAAAAATGGTGACAAACTCCTTACACAATTCTATTACTTGCTCTTTCCCATTTATTAAAGGCAACTATGTACTGCAATTACATACTGTACTGTTGAGATTTGTGGAAATGAGTTTTTGCTCATTAGTAACTCAATGGCATTTTCCAGGTGAGCCTTAGTAAACTCAATGGACTCACCTGGAAAATGCCATTGAGTTGTTAATGAGCAAAAACTCATTTCCACAAATCTCAACAGTACATATGTATCTTTGTACAATTTGACATGACATGACATAAAAATAAAATAAAATTGAACAATATTTCGTAAAACGGGGGATCGTCAATTTGGATCGTCAATGAATTTTAATTCACTTTTTATTGACAAACCATCAAGAGAGGAAGATGGGAAAGGAGGTTTTACATTACTAAAATTAACATGGAGGGTCCTTCAACCCCTCCACGATTTTTCAGAAATGGTCAATTTTTCCTTCTCCTCCCCTTTTTTCAGAAGGACACAGAATAAATTGTTGTATTTTATAAATTGGTTCGATAACTCAAGATTGTTCATACCTCATGGAATTTGCATTGATCCTCATTATTTATGTAACATTTATTTTATTTCACGATAACTGTCCCAACTTTGTAGCCCCTTTCTTATTTTTCGTACGAGAGACTCGTACAGTTTATATTTCCACTAAACCTCCTGGCTAAAATGACAATGTTTGTATGACAGAAATATTTGGTGGAATATTTGTACAACTAACTGAAAAGAATGACTAGATTGACAAAAGTCCTTGATTATTTTTTCAGAGGGCTAATGAATGAGCTGCATAATAAATAATTTTTTCATCCTAAGTTTCATGCCTTTAAGTTAAAACTGTACATGGTCTTAGAGTTGCGGATTATTAGTTGGAAGAATTACAGAGTGACTCATGGATGGTCAAGGGCTCTTCGAAGAGCCCTGTACATTATGTATAAAACCTGTACATTGAGTAAATGAGATGCTGATGGCGATGCTGCCGATAAAACACCTCCCCCGATTATAAATGACGGGAATACAATTTAACATATGTACTAATTTGTTTCAAATAAATCAAATAAATTGCTGATCTCGAGAAAATACTTATTTGTGGCCGTACAGATAAATTCCATATAGACTTAAGGCTAAGGTCACGTTAGGGAGAGTGGTTAGGGAAAAGGAACCCAAATCCACAAAGTTGTGTATAGGCATTTTGCCCTTATGGAATTCTTAGGGAATTTTCTGAGTTCAATATTGAGGTGGATCTTCATATTTGCCTTGATCTCGGCCTCTTTTTCTAGACATTTTCCATCCATGAATTATCATCACCCCCCAATTTTTATTATATGAAAAACAAAAATTCATTGAATAAACAATAGAATATATTATATGGTTCAAGCTAAGAAATTAAATATAAAAATGTCTCCCGTGAATATTTTCATTATGAGATATTTTTGTTCATTTTAATTCCTTCGACTTTTGTCAACTTGAAATTTTAACAATTTATAAAAAACTATTTCAGTCTCTTGTTCTTGGAAAACGTGGATCAAGTCAAAATAAACGAAGCCATTTAAAATCATGACGCTCATTTATTTATTTTTGGCTCCTCTTCCTTCTCGTTAAAGACAATTAACTACATACTGTACATAAGATGGGCAGTGCAAAAAAGTAAAAAGATTTTTGTAGAAAAAGTGGAAGGGGTTTTATGGTGGTCAATATTTTGTAATTCATTTTCTATGAAAAGCCTCCCAGGTGAGAAGAAAGAGAAGGAAGGAACATTACTGAAATTAACATGGAGAGTCCTCCAACCTCTCCACAATTTTGAAGAGATGTTCCATTTTTCCTATCCTTTTTTCCAGGAGGATACCCTACACAGGATAATGTTATTTTTATAAATTGGGTCAATAGCTCAATATTGTACATACCATAGCGAATCTTCATTGAATTCTTACTTTACTTTATTTTTTTGAAGATTTTTGATATTTAAGGCAAGAGAACTTTTAAAATTCTGATATTTATTATTTCTTATTTTGCTTGTTAGCTCTGTTCTTAGACATATGATGGTGGTAATAATTTGATAAAATTTATGATGACAGACGACTTATAAGTATCATTACAAGTTATGTATAAGTGAAAATTGCATGAAGATTTAGGCTAATGTCATACAGGCGTTATTAAAATAAAATCTTCAAGTCATATAATGTACATACAAAGATTGCGAAAGTAAATACATTATACCTACCATTGCTTTAAGAGCTATACCCAAATATTTATTTTGACGTGCCAATTAGTATAATAATCGTCGGCATACATTAGTCGGGATATTTTTCTATTATCAATTTTTACATTTTTGTATTTTTTGTCTAAATAACTTGTTTTAGCTTGTACAATATAATATTATTATGAAATAATATGAATTATAATTATTACATGTAATGATTCATTATCATCAACAAAAAAAGCATATTTTTTGGGTCAATGGTAATGCAGGTACGGTACATGAATGCAAGTTAAGGGAAAGATGAAAAGCCATTGCCCATTAAGTCTCATTCAGTTACTTTTCAATCCAGTTTTGATAAAAGAACAAATGAAACTGCTGGATAAGAAATAAACAAAGGTTTTTAATGTGGCCAACATAAAAGTGTATATCAAAGTCTTTAAATTGAAGGCAAAAATGTAAAATCGTCAAAATAATTTCATTTTATTTACGAGCAAAAGAACTTTTGACAATTATTATATTCATTTCCACTAAACATTTTTGCCATACCCATACAATGGCATTTTGGTTAAAAGTCTTAATGAGGATTTAAGATGCCACAATCTCTTTAGTATTAAATATGTACCAAAAGTATGGAAAATTGGGAACGGGGATAGAAAGTGAGGAGGGGGAGGGATTTCATGAAATAGAGGAAATGTTATCGTTGATTCATATGAATCAATGAAAATTCGTTATGCTATGTAACAATCTTGACTCAAGATTGTATGGTACATAAAAATTTTTGATGTACCATACATCTAATTAGAATATTCTGAAAAGTTAAATTTTATAGAGATTAATTATTTTTTTACATTTTAAGCCAATTTTGAGCTCTTTGTTGCAATTCCACATTTCCAAATTGTAAACTGATTTCCTTGAGGTCCATTACAACTTCATGTTGATATTCTTCGTCTTGAGCTTGGATTAATTTTTCAGAACAAAGTTGAGCCAAATCAGCAATCAAATAATTGTATGAAAACTTTAAAAGCTCTAGAATTTCTTTGACTTTGACAAATTTGATTTGATTCCCATGAATAAAGGCGATGAAAGTGTGAATGGTACATTTGTTCACATTAGGCAAAAAGACTCTTTTGTTTCCATTCTCCTCCCAATTTTGTTCAGAAATTTTTTCAAAAATTGGAGAATAGGCTATAATATATTTTTAAAAAATAGAACAAAGTTATTTCAATTATATTCACAAAGAACTGCTCAGAATTATTAACATTTTCTCTTCATTAGAATTATTTCATAATAGTTCATACAGTGTACAGTATGTGTAGAATGTTTTTATAATTAAAACTTACCACCAAGAAGACAAGGCTCGATATCATAAACATCTTCTCCACTTTCATGTTCAATTAATAAAGGAATTTTCCAACAATTTGAATGATCTTTTGATTGATTTAGGTTCCATATTTCAACCTGTTTGGAAGCAATTTTATTTTCAATAATTGTATTCATTGGGAATTCCAATCCAGTGGGTATCATGAAAAACAATTCAACTTCCAACGGGAAAAAATTATTTTTCTTCTCAAAACCATTGATGGTGGTCAATGAAACATTTGACCTCTTAAACTCCCAATAAGATGCCAAAGCCTCGTTGAAGAACTCAAAATTGTCGACGACATAGGTTGCTTGACTGCAATTCACATGAGGATCGTGAGTGTTTTCACAACTACCTTGTAGTACAGGAATTCGGAAAACTTTTAAAACAAAAAACAAAATTTTAATTATACTTTTAACTGTGGCAGGTAAAATATTGACAAAAGAGTCTATAATAGTAAATAAATTTAAATATAAGATTAAGAAGAAACTATTGCTTCAATTAAACTTCAAAACTTACTTTTACTACAAACAGGAGTTCCTTGTCTATCAAAGAACTTTACTTTTAGAAAGCAATTGCCATACGACGGACTGATGACTTTGTTAGTATCTTTGGCTTTCTTTGGAAAACAAATTCGCATTTGATCTGGGATGCAAACACTCGACTCCACCATTCGTTGTGTTAACCAGAAGTGACTAAAATAAAGATCAAAATGATTCAATAATTAAATCACAAATTGTGAACTTTATTAAAATTAGAATTCAAAGACAAAATTTCTTTAAGGGTGATCAGTGATCACAATTCCGCACATGACATTAAATAAAATTAATGAAAAAATGTGTTTTAAAAGCTATCTGGGAAAATTAAAAAGTTGAAAAAAGTTCATTTGGAATTTATCAATAATGTGTATTATTTGTGTCGTCTTTTACACAGTAAATTTCTTTTCCCCGGCATCAAACTGGAATGACTGTTGACAATATTCGTATACTGGGACAGCCTGCATGGTATTGTCATTTCCTTCCATATTTCCAGCATTCACTGCCCCGATCAGATCCATACCATTACGAAGATCCAGACGTTGCTTGGCACTGAGCAACTAAATAAATTTACAATTCTTAATCAATAAAAAGCCATTTTTAAACACTATAATTTGTTACATTGACAATTTATATTTTCAATGGAATTACTGAATTAGACATACCTGATAGATGTTCCGAGTTTCAGTAGGAACAGATCTCGTTACATTTTTCTGAAAATATACAAGTATAATACTTGTCAAGTATAAAATATAACTTTTGAAGTAACACGAAGGAAGAGGATAGAATAAAAAAACGTACATTCACAATATTAGTTTTCCGAGGCGCTAGAGCTTGTGTAGGTACAAAATGACTTTCAATCACATTATTGGATTGTGGAGGTCCAGATGGCTGAGGAAATCTATTTGGAGGATTTCCATTCCTTCTTTCGAATGCTACTTTTGGCACTGCTGAAGAATTCCCGACTACATATTACAAATACATACGATTTTTATGAAAATTACAATTTGTAATTATCAATATATTGATCATATCATCGTTGTAATTAAAAGAAATTAAAGGTATAAATTAATTTCCAAAATATTAAATAATATTTTAATTACCATTATTAGCTCCAATAGGAAGACAATCTTGATTGTGCACTTGTGACTTTTGAGACAAGTCATTAGGAACATTTTTAGACAACGGAATTGACATTAAAGGATCCAACGGAGATTGTGGTCCAGTAGCTGCTGCCTTACTCTTCATGACTTCAAAATAATCAGCGGCTCCGGCTGTTTTTGGTTTCGGCTTGACTTGATTCCCAACAGGTTTCCTCCCTGACCTCGGTCTCTCCACATACGGTGGTGGTGGTCCACTTGATGGCGGCATGAAATGTGGATATCCATTATTAGGAAATTGCCTTTTCCTTTCACCCATATTAAAATTACTGTTGTGTCCAACTTTTATGGATTCTGGGTTGGTGAGAGGTGTAGGATGTTGCTGTTGAGCTCTTGTTTGACTTTTTCCATTGGGGAATCCATTCAAAATTTGACCGGGTGCTCCTTGTGGTTTCATACTGTTTACAAGGACTTCAAATTGACCAATATCATTACACGGAGGAGAGTGTAATGTTTGAGATGATGAACGACTTGGACAAGATTCGATGACTGGAGATGCAGAGGGTCTAGAATCAGACAAGAATAGATTTGACAGATCTGGTGTTCCTTTGTTGTTTCGATTAGCTCCAATAATTTCCCCCGACACTAAGCCATTCAGTTGCAACTTCAAATTTTCTTGAGTAAGAAATTCAACTTTAGTAGTCAAAGATTTTAGCTGTTCTTCAACTAAAAAATAAATAACATTGTTCGTTAAGAAAGGGAACCAATAATACTATAAGAATGACAATAAAACAAAATAAAATCATACTAACCTTTAACTCGCCAACTGTCATCATCAGAATTCTTATTGTTGGAATCCGTAACTTTAACAAGAGACTCTTGATGTTGTCTCAATATCTCTTCAGCTAACAAAGTGTGAGGTTCTGATTCAATATTTGTGTCTGACTCTAGTTCTTCAGTCTGAGTGTTGACTGACAGCTGCTGTTTAACCACTTGTTGCACACTCTTCTTGTTTAATTTTTCATTTAATTCTTTAATTACTTGATCCCGACTCTGCAATTCTTCTTCCATACTCTGTACTGTACCATCTTGTTTCCGAATTTTTGTATTCAAAGTCAAATTTAATTGTCCCATGGCTTCCAAATCCTTTCGAAGAGTCTTTATAGAAGCATCATATTCTTTGTCCTGCTCGTCAATCTTGTCTCTCAATTTTAAATTGTCATGTTCCTTAGTCTTTAAATTCTCTTCAAGTCTTTTTATTACATCATTCATCTCTTGACATTTCATTTTTAAGTCACCACCATTTTCTCTAATCTGAGCTACTAATTTTAATTTGTCAGCTTGAAGCTCTTCAACAGTTGCATTCAATTCTTGCAGCTTTACCTATACACAACAAAGTATGGGAGTGTAGGTCAAATTTTGAATTAGTAATTGAATATGAATTGAAAAGAATTTAGTTAATAGTCTAATCATGTACTTACATTCAATTTTTCCACATCTTCTTTACTTGACTCCAAATCGTCTTCCGCTGCATATTTATCTCCGGTCATTTGCAAATAACAAGTTTCCAGCTCCCGATACTTGGATTCAGACTTTCTGACCTGAAAGAGTCAAAATTGTTCACTTGACATATGAATATTTAATTAGAATTATGACGTAATACAATGATTTAAGTAAGTACCTGGTCGCGTAATTCGTTGACAGTTTCCCGCATGGAAGTCTCCGTTACCCCGCTATTCTCCTTGAGTCTCTCTATTTCTTTGGTCAACGTTATGATTCTGACGTCCAACTCATTCGGATTAGATTTTTCACTCGTCATTCTTCAAGTCTTATCAAAAATCAGTCGTAAACCCAAATCTTTATGTCCGTCAGTAAAAAAAATAAATTGTAAGATTTAGGTCTGGAGATAAAATGAATAATAAACTTTCGACACGCTTGTCAACTCAACAAAACGTAACAAATGAACGAAACATGAATGTTGCACTCACATTCTTCAACTATTTAACTGTAAATTGTAGTTTTTGCATGCCAAAACGGATTTTTACTAAAAATATACGAAAATGATCCCAGCGAAAAACCATCAGCCGCCGAGTTAACCAAGAATGCTTCAGTAAAAAATGGCTGCTAAAGACCATGCATGTACATATTTTATATAAAATAAAATTATGAATGATTAAAATATGAAGAGACAGCAAAAATCCGACATCAAAGTTGTTTAGTCTCTTAATAGACATTTTTTTCTTACTTTGTCTCTTCTTTGGACCGTTAAATATAGTGATCAGTACTTAAGTTCAGTAATATTGTTGCAGCATTTTTAAAACTAAAAATGTCAAGCACTAAATAATAAAGACCTTGGCACAGTCAGAATAACAGTTAAGGGCATTCCCATTATAAAATTTTATTTCTGTTTGAGTAGAAAGTACTTTACTTTTATTGACACTCTCATTCAACAGGATACATAAAGAGAAATATTATACACACTTAAATTCCGTATGAATCACCCGGTTTAGAAGGTGTCAATGCATAAGATCAATATTTGTTCTCTTAATTGCTTCTGCATGTATTTCTTCATTTAAGTAACCACCAGCTCCAGTCCACCTTCAAACAAAGAAGAAAGGCAAGTAAAATAAAGGTGAGAGCTACCCGTTACGATCAGAGTAGTAGTTTCGTCTCTTTTACAATCTACAACTGTTAACAATTAGTCAATTTTATTTTGTAATTAAGTACAACTCGCCTTATTGACGAATTGCACAATCTCACTAAATCAATACATACTTTTTCACATTTCTTTGCTTGAATGGACTGTAACAAACTACCTACAGGTATACATGTATGACTAATAAACGAATAATACTCGAAAAAAAATTTAGGTATCATGTCTGGCTTATAAGTCACCAAAAATAACAATGTTGATAATTAAGCCGTTCTCTGTAAAATATAAATTCACCAACAATTTCATTTCAAGCATCACTAACCACACGACAATCAAAGCTTCACAAGGTGGAATCTTTCTGTAGTTTTTTTTTTTTCAAAAATAAGAAGCATTATTCTCAAAATGAAGTTGGTAAGTCTTACAAACAAGAAAGAAACTACAAAATTTGAAGCTAAAGTCAAAATTCTATAATATTTTCTTTTGTATAGGCATATTTGATCGTCATTGCATTGGTGACCTCACCAACTTTCCTAGTACAAGCACAAGACGACATTGATGAAAAATCACCTCCAGCAGTCCCTGTCATTGAAGCTATACAAGCGGAAGGAGAGGCAATAAATCGGGAGGATTCTGGAGCAGGCTATGGCGAACCGATTGTAGGTGGAAATGGTCCTACTGGTCCAAATTATGGTCCTCCACGACTTCAAGTACAACCAATTTCGGGCGGCTATGGTTCTCCAGTGTCAGGAGGTCAAATCATCATTCGACAACCAACACAAGGATATGGAATTCCACAACCATACATTGCTCCAGGTGGTGGAATATCTGGAGGCTATGGGTCACCACAAATTCAACCCATACGCTACAATGCTCCAATTTATAATACACCAAATTATAACGCCCCAATCTCTTCCTATGGAGTCCCATCATTTCGTCATCATCATCATCAAAATTTTTATCGGGCACCCACTGTTGGTTTTGGAAGTATCAACACCATTAATTATCCAAGATTCATTCATGGGGGAAATGGTGGTGGGGGCTATGGAAATGGTGGGTTTAATTTTCAAAGACATTTTAATTTTAGACCACATGGACCAAGATATAATGCACCAGTAATCAGTGGTGGTTACAGCTAAATGATTCATAGCATGTAAGTAAAATGGTGACAATAATATTTTACCATAGGTTATAATGATTTTTTAAAAATATCTATATTTTTTTAATTATTTTCTTACTTGTGCTTGTGGATGAATTCCATAACCATAGTGTACAAATACATTACATACAACACACATTATAATAGTCTGGAATTTGGAAGATCAATTAAATTAAAACATTACAAATAATAAGAATTAAGATATGTGATATTTTGTTTCTTATGTGTCACGAATAAAATGTAAACTTTTGGAAAAAAATAAAAACTAAAATAGAAATGCATAGCTGAAGAATTAAAATTAGTGTTCGTCTGGAGCCGATAAACTTTAAAAAAGGTATTAAATTCCTCTAATCTTGATGCATCGTCACACCAATCTACTCAAGTCAGCCTCCAGAGTTTGGTATTGAGTTCTGCACAGAAAATGAACACAAAAATAAAAATGAACTTGTATTCATTCAGTTTAAGTTTTAAACTAAAATTTTAATAAATATTCTAACATGGTAATGGCTAAGAGAATACCTGAGCGAATAATCATGTCCATTTCCCCTCTTTACCTCACACAGCTTAATTTGTTCCATCATAATCACAAGTAGTTTTTCCTTCAAGAAACGACAAACTCTTTCCCGGAATGGATTCTTATGCATGAACAATCTCTTACAAAGACTAAAATATTTCTTTGAGTGTAGAGAGAGATTTTGTTCCATTTCATTTCTAAAGGCCATTTCAAGTTGAGCTTCAAAAGATACAGAAGCATACATTGGATCAAGTCTCGAGTCAGGATCAAAAAGTGAACATATAAGATCACAGCACATGTTGACATCATTACTGGAATTTGATGCTAATCTTGTAATTTTTAGAATCATTGGTAATGACTTTGCAATAATGAAAATTAATCCGAGATTTTTCCTTGCAAACAATGACAAAGTCTTTAAATATTGACTATGGTTAGTTAGTTTCTGGTCACTGACGATAGATTTCATTTCTGGAAGAAATTGACTTAGCACCACATCATTATAATTTTCTGTCGCTGACTGAAGAATTTTCTAAAAAGAAAAACAAATAAGACAACAAAATAATATTAATCTTAAAAGGATAATTTTAATTATAATTAGGACACATTTCATTGTGAATGAATATTTACCACGGCAGGATGATTTTGAACATTTTTCAAGAGATCATCCCTGGAGAAGGAGGTAAAGGCAAATGTCAGTAAGGTATGAGCTTGTGATCGTAAATAAGGATCATTATTCCAATTTGCGGTGAAAGTTATAGCGTCAAATATCTAAAAAAGGTATCATAACAATTGTATCAAAATAAAATTGTTCATACAATAATAAATAAAACATGAAAAAAACTTTAAAAAAGTATTTTTAAAAAAAATCTCATTTCACCTTCGGTAAATACTCGACTAAACAACTCTCCAATAGGGCTGGCATAGCCATTAAGTAATCAGTCATGAATTTTAAAATAGTTTGAGCCACACAGGGCCATTTCGGCACATAGAGTTTTTGCAATTTCAACTTGACTAAAATTGTCCCAGCTGACTGAAGAACACTCTTGATAACACTGACACTATCCTTTTGGGGATTCCAATTTTTTTCACATAATTTAATAAATGGTTGAAGAATTGACTCAATCACTTTCCTATCCCAGTCCTTATTATCACTAGCTGATTTACAAAATAAAGTTAATAGACTATTATTAGACTTCCCAACGTAATCATCTGCAGCATCTAACACACAAATTGTCAATTTCTGAGGAACACTGGCACCAACACAAACAAGTCGAATCCATGCTTGAAGAAGTTTCAAGTCATCAACTTCAATTCTCTGAGCATTCTCCAGATCAAAATTTAATACTTTATCCACATAAAATTGACTAATTTCTGGGCACGTTCTTACTTCTAGAGCAAATTGAGTAAAGAACTCATCGACAAGTACTTTATCGTTTCGTTCCAAATATGTAAAATCAGCTGCCAAGTCTGCCAATGGCTCTATACTCGTTGATGTTTTACTTTGAATCTTACAAATGGACTCGACTAAAAATTGTTTTGAAGATTCAAGAATTTTTCTTGCAAATACTAGAGCTGATTGTCCAAGTTGATGACAATTAGTGTCCAAAAGCCATAATAAAATATTATGAAAAGCTCTCAGAGTACGATTGATGTAGTCGGGTCCAGCGTTGGATAGCCAAATTGAAATGTGATGGGAAAAAAAACTTGCTTGACCCAAATCTTGTGTACATCCAATTTTTTTCAGAGAGTCAAGAGTTTCAATGTATGCCATGATGAAGTCTTTTTTGTTGGCTATTTGTATTGTGGAGACTTTGAGCATCAACTGTTTTATTTGCTTCTCCATAAATGGCTCAATAATCACCTCAATATTGATTGACTTGTCCAACAAGAGAAGAATCATGGTTAATTGAGCAGTAAAAATGATTTTCGCCGACGTCATTTTGTTTTTCTGACTCAATCCTTCATAGATATCTATAAAATAGGAATTGCAACGTTTGTAGACGGCAAGAACTTCATCGTCCCTGGCTGCACAAAGTATACCCAGATGAAGGGTACTCAGTCTAATTAGGCCAATTTCATTGAAGGTATATATTTTGTCAGTCGGTAATTTAAGATAGATTGGAGAAACAAATTTCAACAACTTGTTATCCTTAAAATATCGTACATGACCACAAATTAATCTAATCACTTGGAAAAATTCATCATTGGCCAAAATATTGTCTATATTTACTCCCACACTCGTCGCCGTAGAAGAAAGATCTTTATACTCGCAGTCACTCAATACTTTTACTAAGGAGAGCCATGTAATGGGAGATTTGGAATAATTAAAATCTTGAACTCCAACATTCTTGTTAATTTGTCCAATCCAAATATTCCATACTATTTGAACAAGCTTCTCATCACAGCCCCAAGAAGGTAAAAGTTTGGAGATCAAGTCTATAATTTCACTCTTGCTAGCAGCTCCCTTTTCCTTGTTTTGTAGACATTCTATGAACAATTCTCTCACAATATGATAACGACTCGAAGGGTCATCTGGAGCAGTAAAGTTCAGACTTGTACTTGCAAAGAATTGACCTGTGAGGGAGTACTTTTCGCATGGAGCTACCTTTACAATCAGCCATAAAAGGAAGAATGGATCACCTTTATTCTTCTCAAATCTTCTCAAACTGATGGTCAGGAAACCCCAAAAGTCTTTCTGTTAAAATCGAAATAAATAAATACAATTTTTACATGAATTCCCCATTACTTCATATCATGGTGGTTCTAATAAAAATAAAAATTGATGATGATGATAATATTTTTTACCATTTGTGGCTTAATTTCATTCAGAACGTGCATAATCATTGTCCACAACTCCTTGACACAGTAACAATTGAAAGCATTCTTCTGACTAACTTTAGACTTCCATTCAGACTTTTCACATGAGTAGCTGAACCAAGCGAGATAGATCAAGTCATCAAGTATCCAGTCAATTGTTGTTGGATTCAACCCATCCAATATTAAGAAAAACCATCTCAATTCCAAATGTAAGTGAAAAAGATGGTAGTACGCAGTAGGACACTATAAAATACAAATGTAGAGAAATAGTAAAATACTATGTTATACACAAATATTATGACAGTATCAAGCGTCGCTTCGCTCCACTTGCCTGCAGGGCACTAACGAGGAGAAGCCGTATTCGAGGGTCAACCTAAAATTATGAAACTTGGCAAAGTTATAAAAAAAAAATTATATTATGTCAAAGTGTCATTTTCCTTATGGTAAATGAGGGCAGCATTTAGCTTCACATCGTTTGCC